>BDSL01000159.1:0-149925 GCA_003116995.1 Yamagishiella unicocca | reverse complement strand
CCTTATCCCGGCGGAAAGCACTGCGGAAGAGACACGGAACCAAGGTCGGGTACGGGCAACAGCAGGCAAACAGCATCATGCAAAGTCAGCACAAGCGACGGCAGGACACGGCCCCATGCAGGCCACCCTTACGCGTCAAAACCACCACAAAAGCCCCCATTGGCTCACCTGCCCATCACCCGCACCACTCGTATCTCGAACCAGCAAAGGTGGCACCAGGAAAGAAAGAACGAAAGAACAAACCAGCAAAGGTGGCACCGTCGCTGCACCGACGCATGGACCCGAACAAGTGCCTTGCGAAGTGCTATAATGTCATGGATCGTTCATACCATGGTGAAAACCGCCCATCCCATCAGCACTGGGCACGTAAGCACCATTGGGCCAGATCAGTAGTACGGTGGGGGACCACGTGCGAACCCCGGGGTGACGATCTGTCAAAGCACCTTTTGGCCCCTGCTGTCACCCTGCTGCACCCGCGAGACACTCTGGGCGCGCGCACATAAAGGGGGAGCGAAGGGGGGGCGTTAGTCCGCTGGCTTGCAGCACATTGGGCAGTGATGACGACAATGAACTAAAGGCGCGTGTGGTGACCACCGTTTCAGTTGCCACATACAAGCGGCGGGGTGGCAGCTACAGGTAGAACGGAGGCACGGGGAATGTGAATGCACAGCGCTCTGGCACAGCGATCCAGCACCCAGCAGAGCCAGAGCGTCTGATGCACATACACACATGCACTCCTCTCAGGACAAAGGTCTTAGGCAGCAGAGAGCGTCCCAAAGCAACGCACCCACGCGCGAGCCAAGCCACCTAAGCTCGCACACACACGCTTGCCGCTTCAGATTGCTTGGGGAGTCTGCGGACAGGTGGGCGCTCCTCCTCTCACGCACTCAGGCGTAGAGAGAGAGAGACCGCGTTACAGTGGCCGCACGACAGGCGGCACCCGCCCTTATCCCGGCGGGAAAGCACTGCGGAAGAGACACGGCGTAGAGAGAGAGACCGCGTTACAGTGGCCGCACGACAGGCGGCACCCGCCCTTATCCCGGCGGGAAAGCACTGCGGAAGAAACACGGAACCAAGGTCGGGTACGGGCAACAGCAGGCAAACAGCATCATGCAAAGTCAGCACAAGCGACGGCAGGACACGGCCCCATGCAGGCCACCCTGACGCGTCAAAACCACCACAAAAGCCCCCATTGGCTCACCTGCCCATCACCCGCACCACTCGTATCTCGAACCAGCAAAGGTGGCACCAGGAAAGAAAGAACGAAAGAACAAACAGCAGCCAAGGCAGGCTAGCTAGGGCGGCACGGCGCACATGAGCCGACCCCCGGTTACGAACAAAAATGGGTGGTCCACCCCCACGTCACCCCAGTCCTTGCGGGGCAAACCCAAGCCCGCAAAGTCCCGCAGCAAGGCCCAGAACTTAGCAAGGAGGCCAGAACGCATAGCAGCAGGGAGGGTGGGGCCGGAGAGCCGATGAGAGTGTATGTACCGGCGCGCCCACTCCATCGCGTTGAGCGCCGCCAACGCCACCACATCCCACACACACTGCAGCACAGTGGTCGGATCCGGCGACACACACAACCACACATGCTCACGCGTGACCCCGCATCCACAGCAGACTTCCAGTTCATCCCAGAGCGGGCGGACGAGGGGGCAAGACCAAAAGTGATGCAAGCGCGGCGACTCGGCCACACCCGCTGCAGCGGGGTAACAGCCGCAAGCACACGGTTCGGGTGGGACCAGCGGGAGGTGGGAGGAGCCCGGCATGGGCACCCCGTCAACCGCCAGCCGCCAGAGGATCTCCTTCCACCGCGGCTCCCACTTAAGACGCTTCCACAACCGCCGCCATACCGCGCGTAACGCCACAAGGGCCGCCTCGGGCGTGGCAGCCACAGCAGGGGACAGCCCGAGCGCCTCCCGCACATACGCCGCATGACAGGCCTGCCTGGGGCGCTCCAGTTCCGCCGCCTGGAGCAGGGTGCCCAGCTTGACGGTGAAGGAGGTGAGGGGCAGCACGGCGTCCACACCCAGCCGCCACCCCAGGCGAGCAAGGAGGAGAGCATCCACCTCGTCAGGCGACGGCGGGGCGGGGCCATCGGGCGCCAGGCGAGCAGCAGCGAGCCATGCGGGCGAGATGTCAGAAAGGAGAGCGGCCACCGCAGCCCGCGCCGCGATGCGATCTTGGAGCGCACCCATGGCCAGCTCGGAGGGCGCCAGCTCGTGCCGTACGAGCGTCGTCCAGCGCTCAGCCAGCCGGCTGAAGATGGCCATGCCCGGCGTCGTCGCCAGGGCATGGGCGCGCTCCACCTCAAACGCGGTCATAGCGTCCTGCACCCGGACGGCGTCGCCGACGGTCAGCAGGCGGCGGCACATGGTGAGGGGGCCATGGATAGCCTCCAACCCCGGCCGCCGGCCCGGCGCCCCCGCGTTGGGCAGGAGCGGGTTGCCCCACAGCGGCGCGTTGAAGCACCAGACGCCCGGCTCCAGGGGGGGGTCCGCGACGTCAGACAGGGGGGGGAGGTGACCGAGGCTCGTGGCAAGCCGGTGGATGTCCGGGGGCAAGCTGAAGGGGGCGCCGAGCCACGGGCCATCCGGGCGAGCTGTGGTGACGGCCAGCGGGCGGAAGGCAGGGTGGAGGGTAGAGAGGAAGGAGACCGCAATCCGGATCCACGGCGCGCGGGCAGCCGGGGGCTGCAGCGCGGAGCGGGCGACCGTCAGGCTCCACTTGGCATGCCGGCTGAGGACATGCAGCCGAAGGGGCAGTACACCGAAGCCGCCGATGGTGGGATGACCGGAGAGCAGGCGGAGGGGGACACCAGTGAAACGGCGCTGGGCGTCATCAGGGCCTAGCTCCCGATCCACCAGCTTTGCGACAAGGGCCATGATGCCAGCAAGGACCTCCGCCGGCGGCAGCCCGAGTGCTCCATGTGGTACGTCGCCATATGGAGAGCATAAGCTGCAGCCGCAGTGGCACGGCCGAACATCGACAGGGCCATGCGGGAGATCTTTTGGAGACGGCGGCGGGCCTCCGACATCCGTGACGCCCAATCGAGGACGGGGGCGGCAGGCGGATTGGTGAAGGGGATGCCCAGCGCCACCGCAGCGGGCACGATCCGAAGGCCAGCGAGGGCAGGGGGCGGGGGAGAAGGGGATGGGCGAGGCACCCCGGGAGCGGTGGCGGCAAGGGACGGCGATGTGGAGGGACCCGGGGCGGCCAGGGCGCCAGCGGCTGCGGCGAGGGCGCCCACGACCACGACAGCTGCAGCACCGCGGCCACGACGCCGACGACCGCGGCGAGCCAGCCCTGGTGGGCGCGCCAGGCGAGGCGGGTGACGGGCGACGGGGGAGCTGGCGGCGCCAGCAGGGGCGGCTGGGACGGCTGGAGCGGCTGGGGCGGCCGGGGCAGTGGGGGCGGCAGTGACAGCCGCGACGGCTGGGGCGTCAGGAGGCGTGGGAGACGCTGCGGCGGCGCCAGCGGCGGCCAGGGCTGCGGTCGTCAGCACCGTGGTGGCCGCGGCACCCGCGGCCGCCCCAGGAGGACTACCGGCGGCAGCCGAACCGGCGGTCGCCAGCGCCTCGGCGGCCACTGCGACCAGGACGGCAGCCGCCGGCGCCACGGCAGCCGCGGCGGCCGGGGCGGCAGCCGCCTGCGGGGCAGCAGCAGCGGCGGCCAGGGCGGCAGCCACCGGCGCAGCGGCAGCAGCGGCGGCGGCCGGGGCGTCAGGAGGTACGGCGGCGGCGCCAGCGCCTGCCGGGGCGGCCTCCACCGTAGGCCCGTCGCTGCACCGACGCATGGACCCGAACAATTGCCTTGCGAAGTGCTATAATGTCATGGATCGTTCATACCATGGTGAAAACCGCCCATCCCATCAGCACTGGGCACGTAAGCACCATTGGGCCAGATCAGTAGTACGGTGGGGGACCACGTGCGAACCCCTGGTGACGATCTGTCAAAGCACCTTTTGGCCCCTGCTGTCACCCTGCTGCACCCGCGAGACACTCTGGGCGCGCGCACATAAAGGGGGAGCGAAGGGGGGGCGTTAGTCCGCTGGCTTGCAGCACATTGGGCAGTGATGACGACAATGAACTAAAGGCGCGTGTGGTGACCACCGTTTCAGTTGCCACATACAAGCGGCGGGGTGGCAGCTACAGGTAGAACGGAGGCACGGGGAATGTGAATGCACAGCGCTCTGGCACAGCGATCCAGCACCCAGCAGAGCCAGAGCGTCTGATGCACATACACACATGCACTCCTCTCAGGACAAAGGTCTTAGGCAGCAGAGAGCGTCCCAAAGCAACGCACCCACGCGCGAGCCAAGCCACCTAAGCTCGCACACACACGCTTGCCGCTTCAGATTGCTTGGGGAGTCTGCGGACAGGTGGGCGCTCCTCCTCTCACGCACTCAGGCGTAGAGAGAGAGAGACCGCGTTACAGTGGCCGCACGACAGGCGGCACCCGCCCTTATCCCGGCGGGAAAGCACTGCGGAAGAGACACGGCGTAGAGAGAGAGAGACCGCGTTACAGTGGCCGCACGACAGGCGGCACCCGCCCTTATCCCGGCGGGAAAGCACTGCGGAAGAGACACGGAACCAAGGTCGGGTACGGGCAACAGCAGGCAAACAGCATCATGCAAAGTCAGCACAAGCGACGGCAGGACACGGCCCCATGCAGGCCACCCTTACGCGTCAAAACCACCACAAAAGCCCCCATTGGCTCACCTGCCCATCACCCGCACCACTCGTATCTCGAACCAGCAAAGGTGGCACCAGGAAAGAAAGAACGAAAGAACAAACAGCATCCAAGGCAGGCTAGCTAGGGCGGCACGGCGCACATGAGCCGACCCCCGGTTACGAACAAAAATGGGTGGTCCACCCCCACGTCACCCCAGTCCTTGCGGGGCAAACCCAAGCCCGCAAAGTCCCGCAGCAAGGCCCAGAACTTAGCAAGGAGGCCAGAACGCATAGCAGCAGGGAGGGTGGTGCCGGGGAGCCGATGAGAGTGTATGTACCGGCGCGCCCACTCCATCGCGTTGAGCGCCGCCAACGCCACCACATCCCACACACACTGCAGCACAGTGGTCGGATCCGGCGACACACACAACCACACATGCTCACGCGTGACCCCGCATCCACAGCAGACTTCCAGTTCATCCCAGAGCGGGCGGACGAGGGGGCAAGACCAAAAGTGATGCAAGCGCGGCGACTCGGCCACACCCGCTGCAGCGGGGTAACAGCCGCAAGCACACGGTTCGGGTGGGACCAGCGGGAGGTGGGAGGAGCCCGGCATGGGCACCCCGTCAACCGCCAGCCGCCAGAGGACCTCCTTCCACCGCGGCTCCCACTTAAGACGCTTCCACAACCGCCGCCATACCGCGCGTAACGCCACAAGGGCCGCCTCGGGCGTGGCAGCCACAGCAGGGGACAGCCCGAGCGCCTCCCGCACATACGCCGCATGACAGGCCTGCCTGGGGCGCTCCAGTTCCGCCGCCTGGAGCAGGGTGCCCAGCTTGACGGTGAAGGAGGTGAGGGGCAGCACGGCGTCCACACCCAGCCGCCACCCCAGGCGAGCAAGGAGGAGAGCATCCACCTCGTCAGGCGACGGCGGGGCGGGGCCATCGGGCGCCAGGCGAGCAGCAGCGAGCCATGCGGGCGAGATGTCAGAAAGGAGAGCGGCCACCGCAGCCCGCGCCGCGATGCGATCTTGGAGCGCACCCATGGCCAGCTCGGAGGGCGCCAGCTCGTGCCGTACGAGCGTCGTCCAGCGCTCAGCCAGCCGGCTGAAGATGGCCATGCCCGGCGTCGTCGCCAGGGCATGGGCGCGCTCCACCTCAAACGCGGTCATAGCGTCCTGCACCCGGACGGCGTCGCCGACGGTCAGCAGGCGGCGGCACATGGTGAGGGGGCCATGGATAGCCTCCAACCCCGGCCGCCGGCCCGGCGCCCCCGCGTTGGGCAGGAGCGGGTTGCCCCACAGCGGCGCGTTGAAGCACCAGACGCCCGGCTCCAGGGGGGGGTCCGCGACGTCAGACAGGGGGGGGAGGTGACCGAGGCTCGTGGCAAGCCGGTGGATGTCCGGGGGCAAGCTGAAGGGGGCGCCGAGCCACGGGCCATCCGGGCGAGCTGTGGTGACGGCCAGCGGGCGGAAGGCAGGGTGGAGGGTAGAGAGGAAGGAGACCGCAATCCGGATCCACGGCGCGCGGGCAGCCGGGGGCTGCAGCGCGGAGCGGGCGACCGTCAGGCTCCACTTGGCATGCCGGCTGAGGACATGCAGCCGAAGGGGCAGTACACCGAAGCCGCCGATGGTGGGATGACCGGAGAGCAGGCGGAGGGGGACACCAGTGAAACGGCGCTGGGCGTCATCAGGGCCTAGCTCCCGATCCACCAGCTTTGCGACAAGGGCCATGATGCCAGCAAGGACCTCCGCCGGCGGCAGCCCCGAGTGCTCCATGTGGTACGTCGCCATATGGAGAGCATAAGCTGCAGCCGCAGTGGCACGGCCGAACATCGACAGGGCCATGCGGGAGATCTTTTGGAGACGGCGGCGGGCCTCCGACATCCGTGACGCCCAATCGAGGACGGGGGCGGCAGGCGGATTGGTGAAGGGGATGCCCAGCGCCACCGCAGCGGACACGATCCGAAGGCCAGCGAGGGCAGGGGGCGGGGGAGAAGGGGATGGGCGAGGCACCCCGGGAGCGGTGGCGGCAAGGGACGGCGATGTGGAGGGACCCGGGGCGGCCAGGGCGCCAGCGGCTGCGGCGAGGGCGCCCACGACCACGACAGCTGCAGCACCGCGGCCACGACGCCGACGACCGCGGCGAGCCAGCCCTGGTGGGCGCGCCAGGCGAGGCGGGTGACGGGCGACGGGGGAGCTGGCGGCGCCAGCAGGGGCGGCTGGGACGGCTGGAGCGGCTGGGGCGGCCGGGGCAGTGGGGGCGGCAGTGACAGCCGCGACGGCTGGGGCGTCAGGAGGCGTGGGAGACGCTGCGGCGGCGCCAGCGGCGGCCGGGGCTGCGGTCGTCAGCACCGTGGTGGCCGCGGCACCCGCGGCCGCCCCAGGAGGACTACCGGCGGCAGCCGAACCGGCGGTCGCCAGCGCCTCGGCGGCCACTGCGACCAGGACGGCAGCCGCCGGCGCCACGGCAGCCGCGGCGGCCGGGGCGGCAGCCGCCTGCGGGGCAGCAGCAGCGGCGGCCAGGGCGGCAGCCACCGGCGCAGCGGCAGCAGCGGCGGCGGCCGGGGCGTCAGGAGGTACGGCGGCGGCGCCAGCGCCTGCCGGGGCGGCCTCCACCGGCGCCTCGGCAGCAGCGGCGCTCGGGGCGGCGGGTGAAGCGGCGGCACCGCCCGCAGCGGTCCACGCGGCGGCAGGGGCGGCGACGGCCGCCACCGCAGCGGCAAGGACGGCAGCCGGGGCGGCGGGCGCCGGCGCCACCTGGCGACCAGCCCACAGCAGCTCGACCTTGGAGGGATTCAGGTGCTGGCCAGAGGCGCGGGCAAACGCCGCCATGAGGGCGATAAATGGCGGTACTGCAGCTGCATCTGGGAGCGCGACTTGGGCATCATCAGCAAACTGCACGCCGGTAACCAGGCTGGCCGGGTCCGCCGGGGCCAGCGGCACGCCAACACCGTGCCGCTTCAGCCAGCAGAGGAGGGCGTGGGCCACGAAGAGGTAGAGGAGCGGGGCAAGGGGACAGCCCTGCCGGACGCCGGCCCGGATAGGGACAGAGCGGGAGATGTAGCCGTTGACGGACGCCATGGCCACTGTACGGCCCAACAGGAGCTGCGTCCATCCCAGGAAACCGGCCCCAACACCCATGCGCTCCATGACAGCAAAGAGGAAGGAGCGGTCAATGGTGTCGTAAGCTTTGGCGAAATCCAAGAAGGCGATGAGAGCACTCCGTTGCTGCTGGTGTAGGAGGGGGGGGAGGCAGCGAAGGAAGCGGGTGTTGGCGCCAATGGAGCGGCCGGGGAGGAAGGCGGACTGCTCGAGGGGGATGGCGGCGGAAAGGCCAGGGCTGAGGCGGTTGGCGAGGACCTTCGCCAGAATGCGGTAATCAGTACAGAGCAGGGTGATGGGGCGGTAGGCGCCGGCCGCCGCCCGGTCCGCATCATGGCCCTTGTAAAGGACGGATATAACACCCTTCAGGAAACCCGTCGGGACGGCGCGCAGATGGCCGATAGCAGTGAAAAGGCGGGCCAGTGCCGGCACAAAGCAGCCACTGTAGGTCCGGAGGAGATCCACAGGGATTCCGTCCCAGCCTGGGGACGTGCCAGGCTTGGCTTGCTGCAGGGCCCGCGCCACCTCCGCTGCTGAGACTGCGATGGAGCCCAACTCGGGGCGAAGATCGGGCGAGATCGGAGTAGAGTGGGCGTCGACAGCTGCCAGAACCGCTTGCTGATCCGCCGAGTCCAGGCCTGACGGCAGGCAGCTGATGCGCTCCCAGAAAGAAGCGACGACATTGGGCAATTGGCGCGGGTCGGTCACGAGGCGCCCAGCAGCGTCGCGCAGCGCGGTAATGTCCTGGGACGACCGCGGTGGGTGAATCATGGCGGTGAGTGCGGGGCACGGGCGCTCCCCCTCGCGCACCCACGCCACGCGTACCCGGGCGGCCTCGCCCGCCGCCGCCACACGCAAGGCCACCGCCAAGGCAGCCTGGGCGGCCACCACACCACCCACGGCCTCGGGCGCCGCCGACGGCGTCGCGGCCGCAAGGTGGGCCGCCCGCAAGGCGGCTCGGGCTGCCTCCACCTGCGCGCCCGAGGCCAGGCGCCGAGAGCGAGCGGTGCGATTGAGAGTCGCCGCCACCGCCGCCAGCCGCCGTTTGAAGCCCGGCCACCACGCCAGCAGGGCAGCGTGCGCCCCCTCAGCCGGCATGGCCGCGAACGCCGCGTCGAGCCAGGCCTGCAGCTGATCCTTGAGGTCGCGGTGGCCAGAGAAGGCCATGCGGGTGCGACGGAGGCCGGGGCCGCGCGAGGCAGGAACCCGGGGCAGCAGCTGGATGCAGGGGACGCGGTGGTCGGAAGGCGAGCCCAGCTCAATGGCGGAGCCCGCCACGAAGGGGAGGAGGCAGCGGGACACATAGATGCGGTCGATGCGGGAACCACCGGGGGAGGGGGCGGAGTAGAGGTGGGTGTAATCCGTGCTGGTGGGGAAGCGCTCACGATGCACATCAGCCAACGACGGGCCCACTGTCGCGAGGACCCGAGCGGCAGGGCGGTCGCGAACCACTCGCGCCGACCCCGCACTGCTGTCCCACGGGCCAGCGACGAAGTTGAAGTCGCCGGCTAGGACATGCTGGCCCGGGGTGCTGGTCGCCAGCACAGGCGCCAGGTGCTGCTGGAGGAAAGCAGCGCGTGAAGCCGAGCTACTAGCGGGCAGATAAACATTGGTGAGGTGCAGGCGATGACCCAGCCAGGTGAAGGAGTAGGTGGCGAGGCGCCCCGCTGCGGAGGAGGACGCGGCCGGGACCGCCGGAGGCTGGTCAGCCGCGGCCAGGCCGACCCCTTCCAGGGCCGCCGCGGCGGGGGGAGGCGCAGCGGCGTCCCCACCACGGGGCGCCGTGGCGGCCGAGGCTACCGCCGCCGCCGTGGCCGCCACGGCCGCGGCCGCGGCGGCCGCCGCCACCGAGGCCGCCACCCCCGAGGCCGCCGCCACGGACACGGCGGCGGCGGAGGGACCCGCGTCGGCGGCCGGCCCAGGGGACGGTGAGCGGGGCGGCGGTGACAGGGAACGAGAGGGGGGGGAGGAAGCAGCAACTGCAGGTTGATCACCCGCGAGACCAGGGAGCAGTGGTGAGGCCGCTGCCACCAGCCGGCCAGAAGCGATCAGGTCCGAGCGAACGAGAATCGCCACGCCAGCACAGGGGTCCGCCAGCGTAGCATTGCGGAACGACACCACACGCCAGGGAGCGACATGGAGGTGACCAGCGGCCGCATGGAGACGCCGCTCGAATAGCCCCCGATCTCCAAACGTAGACAAGTGCGTCTCCTGGATACAGACGACATCGAGCCGGAGCTGCGCCCACAGCAGTAGAGCAGCATGCAGCTTGGGAGCGGCGGCGCCTGACCGCACGCCCCCCAAGTTGTGTGAGCCCACACGGAGCGGCCGGCAGGGCCGCGGGGCGGAGCGCCCCCCACGGGCCGGCATGGGCCTTACTGGGCGGGCGACGGTCCGCCGCCACCGCCCACGGGGGGCGGCGGCAACAGCAGCAGCGGAGAGGGTCCGTCGCCACCACCCACGGGCGGCGGCGGCAACAGCAGCAGCGGAGAGGGTCCGTCGCCACTGCCCACGGGCGGCGGCGGCAACAGCAGAAGTGGCGAGGGTAGGGCCGGCTTGCGCCGCACCGAGAGCGGCGAGCCCGAGCGGCCACGGCGGCCCAGCACTGAACTGACGTCCACCTCCATCCGGTCGCGGCGCGCGCGGCGCTCCAGGGCTGGGGCGGGCGGGCGCCCACGGGGGGGCGACACGCCGCGCTGGGGCGGCGAGCCACCACCGGGACGACGCGCCGCGGGGCTGCGGGAGCCCCGCGGGGCAGACGGGGTACGGCCCGAGCTGCGGGCGGCGGGGCCACAGGGACCCCCGCGAGGCGACGTAGCCCGCCCCAGGAGGCGCGCCACAGACCCGAGCGCGGCAGCCGCACCGCCGCTCAGTCCAGGGGGTGGAGCCGCCACGCGAGCAACGATGCGCGCGACCAGCGCGCGCACCACCACCTCCCGCTCAGCCGCCGCCACCGGCGCGGCGCGGGTGGCGGCACGAGCTGCCGCGCCCGCCGCCCGAGCAGCCCGCGCACCAGCCTGCGACACCACGGGGGCCACGGCGGCGCTGGGGGCGCCAGGGGCGCCAGCCACCGCGGCCAACACAGGCGGCGGCGGCACCCTGGCAGCAGCCACGACGGGCGCAACCCCCACCCTGACGGCAGGCACCGAGGGCGCACCCCGGGCCTCAGCGGTCGGGGTCGGAAGCACCCCACCAGCGGTCTCAGGCATGGACGCCGGCGCCCCCACGGCCGGCGGCGGTGGCGACCGTGGCGGCGGATCGCCCACCGGCACAGGGGGCGCCCACGCCGGCGCGGTGGGCAGCGGCGGGCGAAGGACGGGATACTCTGGCGGCAGGGACCGCGGGCGGTGGGCCAGGGACAGCTGACCATCCCAGACACGACCATCCATCAGCGGTACCGTGGCTGGCTGCACCGGCGGCAGGCTGTGCCGCCGTTGCACAAGCAGAGAGAGAGAGACCGCGTTACAGTGGCCGCACGACAGGCGGCACCCGCCCTTATCCCGGCGGGAAAGCACTGCGGAAGAGACACGGAACCAAGGTCGGGTACGGGCAACAGCAGGCAAACAGCATCATGCAAAGTCAGCACAAGCGACGGCAGGACACGGCCCCATGCAGGCCACCCTTACGCGTCAAAACCACCACAAAAGCCCCCATTGGATGGCTCACCTGCCCATCACCCGCACCACTCGTATCTCGAACCAGCAAAGGTGGCACCAGGAAAGAAAGAACGAAAGAACAAACAGCAGCCAAGGCAGGCTAGCTAGGGCGGCACGGCGCACATGAGCCGACCCCCGGTTACGAACAAAAATGGGTGGTCCACCCCCACGTCACCCCAGTCCCAAGCAGGCCCGTCGCTGCACCGACGCATGGACCCGAACAAGTGCCTTGCGAAGTGCTATAATGTCATGGATCGTTCATACCATGGTGAAAACCGCCCATCCCATCAGCACTGGGCACGTAAGCACCATTGGGCCAGATCAGTAGTACGGTGGGGGACCACGTGCGAACCCCTGGTGACGATCTGTCAAAGCACCTTTTGGCCCCTGCTGTCACCCTGCTGCACCCGCGAGACACTCTGGGCGCGCGCACATAAAGGGGGAGCGAAGGGGGGGCGTTAGTCCGCTGGCTTGCAGCACATTGGGCAGTGATGACGACAATGAACTAAAGGCGCGTGTGGTGACCACCGTTTCAGTTGCCACATACAAGCGGCGGGGTGGCAGCTACAGGTAGAACGGAGGCACGGGGAATGTG
The DNA here is from genome assembly GCA_003116995.1 of Yamagishiella unicocca. Taxonomy (NCBI): domain Eukaryota; kingdom Viridiplantae; phylum Chlorophyta; class Chlorophyceae; order Chlamydomonadales; family Volvocaceae; genus Yamagishiella; species Yamagishiella unicocca. The sequence goes on along the minus strand of BDSL01000159.1, from coordinate 137,898 downwards.
AATGCACAGCGCTCTGGCACAGCGATCCAGCACCCAGCAGAGCCAGAGCGTCTGATGCACATACACACATGCACTCCTCTCAGGACAAAGGTCTTAGGCAGCAGAGAGCGTCCCAAAGCAACGCACCCACGCGCGAGCCAAGCCACCTAAGCTCGCACACACACGCTTGCCGCTTCAGATTGCTTGGGGAGTCTGCGGACAGGTGGGCGCTCCTCCTCTCACGCACTCAGGCGTAGAGAGAGAGAGAGACCGCGTTACAGTGGCCGCACGACAGGCGGCACCCGCCCTTATCCCGGCGGGAAAGCACTGCGGAAGAGACACGGAACCAAGGTCGGGTACGGGCAACAGCAGGCAAACAGCATCATGCAAAGTCAGCACAAGCGACGGCAGGACACGGCCCCATGCAGGCCACCCTTACGCGTCAAAACCACCACAAAAGCCCCCATTGGCTCACCTGCCCATCACCCGCACCACTCGTATCTCGAACCAGCAAAGGTGGCACCAGGAAAGAAAGAACGAAAGAACAAACAGCATCCAAGGCAGGCTAGCTAGGGCGGCACGGCGCACATGAGCCGACCCCCGGTTACGAACAAAAATGGGTGGTCCACCCCCACGTCACCCCAGTCCTTGCGGGGCAAACCCAAGCCCGCAAAGTCCCGCAGCAAGGCCCAGAACTTAGCAAGGAGGCCAGAACGCATAGCAGCAGGGAGGGTGGTGCCGGAGAGCCGATGAGAGTGTATGTACCGGCGCGCCCACTCCATCGCGTTGAGGCGTAAAAATTCAAAATTCCTTGCGTTACAGGACCCCGACGCTGGGGTACGACACCTGACCGTGTCATAAGCTCTGTATCTCCACCCCCATCAACGACAACCTCGACCAGCAGGTTCAACCACAAACCTACTTGCCCACAAGTGGGGCACCCGGTAACTACCGGGGAGGGGCCGGGGAGGGGCCGAGTAGAGAGAGAGAGACCGCGTTACAGTGGCCGCACGACAGGCGGCACCCGCCCTTATCCCGGCGGGAAAGCACTGCGGAAGAGACACGGAACCAAGGTCGGGTACGGGCAACAGCAGGCAAACAGCATCATGCAAAGTCAGCACAAGCGACGGCAGGACACGGCCCCATGCAGGCCACCCTTACGCGTCAAAACCACCACAAAAGCCCCCATTGGCTCACCTGCCCATCACCCGCACCACTCGTATCTCGAACCAGCAAAGGTGGCACCAGGAAAGAAAGAACGAAAGAACAAACAGCAGCCAAGGCAAGCTAGCTAGGGCGGCACGGCGCACATGAGCCGACCCCCGGTTACGAACAAAAATGGGTGGTCCACCCCCACGTCACCCCAGTCCTTGCGGGGCAAACCCAAGCCCGCAAAGTCCCGCAGCAAGGCCCAGAACTTAGCAAGGAGGCCAGAACGCATAGCAGCAGGGAGGGTGGTGCCGGAGAGCCGATGAGAGTGTATGTACCGGCGCGCCCACTCCATCGCGTTGAGCGCCGCCAACGCCACCACATCCCACACACACTGCAGCACAGTGGTCGGATCCGGCGACACACACAACCACACATGCTCACGCGTGACCCCGCACCCACAGCAGACTTCCAGTTCATCCCAGAGCGGGCGGACGAGGGGGCAAGACCAAAAGTGATGCAAGCGCGGCGACTCGGCCACACCCGCTGCAGCGGGGTAACAGCCGCAAGCACACGGTTCGGGTGGGACCAGCGGGAGGTGAGAGGAGCCCGGCATGGGCACCCCGTCAACCGCCAGCCGCCAGAGGACCTCCTTCCACCGCGGCTCCCACTTAAGACGCTTCCACAACCGCCGCCATACCGCGCGTAACGCCACAAGGGCCGCCTCGGGCGTGGCAGCCACAGCAGGGGACAGCCCGAGCGCCTCCCGCACATACGCCGCATGACAGGCCTGCCTGGGGCGCTCCAGTTCCGCCGCCTGGAGCAGGGTGCCCAGCTTGACGGTGAAGGAGGTGAGGGGCAGCACGGCGTCCACACCCAGCCGCCACCCCAGACGAGCAAGGAGGAGAGCATCCACCTCGTCAGGCGACGGCGGGGCGGGGCCATCGGGCGCCAGGCGAGCAGCAGCGAGCCACGCGGGCGAGATGTCAGAAAGGAGAGCGGCCACCGCAGCCCGCGCCGCGATGCGATCTTGGAGCGCACCCATGGCCAGCTCGGAGGGCGCCAGCTCGTGCCGTACGAGCGTCGTCCAGCGCTCAGCCAGCCGGCTGAAGATGGCCATGCCCGGCGTCGTCGCCAGGGCATGGGCGCGCTCCACCTCAAACGCGGTCATAGCGTCCTGCACCCGGACGGCGTCGCCGACGGTCAGCAGGCGGCGGCACATGGTGAGGGGGCCATGGATAGCCTCCAACCCCGGCCGCCGGCCCGGCGCCCCCGCGTTGGGCAGGAGCGGGTTGCCCCACAGCGGCGCGTTGAAGCACCAGACGCCCGGCTCCAGGGGGGGGTCCGCGACGTCAGACAGGGGGGGGAGGTGACCGAGGCTCGTGGCAAGCCGGTGGATGTCCGGGGGCAAGCTTAAGGGGGCGCCGAGCCACGGGCCATCCGGGCGAGCTGTGGTGACGGCCAGCGGGCGGAAGGCAGGGTGGAGGGTAGAGAGGAAGGAGACCGCAATCCGGATCCACGGCGCGCGGGCAGCCGGGGGCTGCAGCGCGGAGCGGGCGACCGTCAGGCTCCACTTGGCATGCCGGCTGAGGACATGCAGCCGAAGGGGCAGTACACCGAAGCCGCCGATGGTGGGATGACCGGAGAGCAGGCGGAGGGGAACACCAGTGAAACGGCGCTGGGCGTCATCAGGGCCTAGCTCCCGATCCACCAGCTTTGCGACAAGGGCGAGTAGGCCCGTCGCTGCACCGACGCATGGACCCGAACAAGTGCCTTGCGAAGTGCTATAATGTCATGGATCGTTCATACCATGGTGAAAACCGCCCATCCCATCAGCACTGGGCACGTAAGCACCATTGGGCCAGATCAGTAGTACGGTGGGGGACCACGTGCGAACCCCTGGTGACGATCTGTCAAAGCACCTTTTGGCCCCTGCTGTCACCCTGCTGCACCCGCGAGACACTCTGGGCGCGCGCACATAAAGGGGGAGCGAAGGGGGGGCGTTAGTCCGCTGGCTTGCAGCACATTGGGCAGTGATGACGACAATGAACTAAAGGCGCGTGTGGTGACCACCGTTTCAGTTGCCACATACAAGCGGCGGGGTGGCAGCTACAGGTAGAACGGAGGCACGGGGAATGTGAATGCACAGCGCTCTGGCACAGCGATCCAGCACCCAGCAGAGCCAGAGCGTCTGATGCACATACACACATGCACTCCTCTCAGGACAAAGGTCTTAGGCAGCAGAGAGCGTCCCAAAGCAACGCACCCACGCGCGAGCCAAGCCACCTAAGCTCGCACACACACGCTTGCCGCTTCAGATTGCTTGGGGAGTCTGCGGACAGGTGGGCGCTCCTCCTCTCACGCACTCAGGCGTAGGCCCGTCGCTGCACCGACGCATGGACCCGAACAAGTGCCTTGCGAAGTGCTATAATGTCATGGATCGTTCATACCATGGTGAAAACCGCCCATCCCATCAGCACTGGGCACGTAAGCACCATTGGGCCAGATCAGTAGTACGGTGGGGGACCACGTGCGAACACCTGGTGACGATCTGTCAAAGCACCTTTTGGCCCCTGCTGTCACCCTGCTGCACCCGCGAGACACTCTGGGCGCGCGCACATAAAGGGGGAGCGAAGGGGGGGCGTTAGTCCGCTGGCTTGCAGCACATTGGGCAGTGATGACGACAATGAACTAAAGGCGCGTGTGGTGACCACCGTTTCAGTTGCCACATACAAGCGGCGGGGTGGCAGCTACAGGTAGAACGGAGGCACGGGGAATGTGAATGCACAGCGCTCTGGCACAGCGATCCAGCACCCAGCAGAGCCAGAGCGTCTGATGCACATACACACATGCACTCCTCTCAGGACAAAGGTCTTAGGCAGCAGAGAGCGTCCCAAAGCAACGCACCCACGCGCGAGCCAAGCCACCTAAGCTCGCACACACACGCTTGCCGCTTCAGATTGCTTGGGGAGTCTGCGGACAGGTGGGCGCTCCTCCTCTCACGCACTCAGGCGTAGGCCCGTCGCTGCACCGACGCATGGACCCGAACAAGTGCCTTGCGAAGTGCTATAATGTCATGGATCGTTCATACCATGGTGAAAACCGCCCATCCCATCAGCACTGGGCACGTAAGCACCATTGGGCCAGATCAGTAGTACGGTGGGGGACCACGTGCGAACACCTGGTGACGATCTGTCAAAGCACCTTTTGGCCCCTGCTGTCACCCTGCTGCACCCGCGAGACACTCTGGGCGCGCGCACATAAAGGGGGAGCGAAGGGGGGGCGTTAGTCCGCTGGCTTGCAGCACATTGGGCAGTGATGACGACAATGAACTAAAGGCGCGTGTGGTGACCACCGTTTCAGTTGCCACATACAAGCGGCGGGGTGGCAGCTACAGGTAGAACGGAGGCACGGGGAATGTGAATGCACAGCGCTCTGGCACAGCGATCCAGCACCCAGCAGAGCCAGAGCGTCTGATGCACATACACACATGCACTCCTCTCAGGACAAAGGTCTTAGGCAGCAGAGAGCGTCCCAAAGCAACGCACCCACGCGCGAGCCAAGCCACCTAAGCTCGCACACACACGCTTGCCGCTTCAGATTGCTTGGGGAGTCTGCGGACAGGTGGGCGCTCCTCCTCTCACGCACTCAGGCGTAAAAAAAAAAAATTCCTTGCGTTACAGGACCCCGACGCTGGGGTACGACACCTGACCGTGTCATAAGCTCTGTATCTCCACCCCCATCAACGACAACCTCGACCAGCAGGTTCAACCACAAACCTACTTGCCCACAAGTGGGGCACCCGGTAACTACCGGGGAGGGGCCGGGGAATCGAACCACCGATCTCTGGACAGAATGCCAGTGTCTTAACCAATTAGACGAACCCCCCAAAAAATTTGTTGGGTTGGGGTCCGGGGCTCTCACCCGGTTGGCAGGGCCATACACGCCCCTGTTACGGAAGTCGCAGGTCCCCGTGCCAGTACTTCCGTTTACCCCCCCGGAAATGGGTGGCGGTTTGGGTGGGGGGGCCAGGACTTGAACTCTGGATCTCCTGCCGATTAAGGCTGGGCTTTAGCTGCTAAGCTACCCACCCAAAATTTGTTGGGTTGGGGTCCGGGGCTCTCACCCGGTTGGCAGGGCCATACACGCCCCTGTTACGGAAGTCGCAGGTCCCCGTGCCAGTACTTCCGTTTACCCCCCCGGAAATGGGTGGCGGTTTGGGTGGGGGGGCCAGGACTTGAACTCTGGATCTCCTGCCGATTAAGGCTGGGCTTTAGCAGCTAAGCTACCCACCCCGTAGCTAGAAAAAAAAAAATTCCTTGCGTTACAGGACCCCGACGCTGGGGTACGACACCTGACCGTGTCATAAGCTCTGTATCTCCACCCCCATCAACGACAACCTCGACCAGCAGGTTCAACCACAAACCTACTTGCCCACAAGTGGGGCACCCGGTAACTACCGGGGAGGGGCCGGGGAATCGAACCACCGATCTCTGGACAGAATGCCAGTGTCTTAACCAATTAGACGAACCCCCCAAAATTGTTGGGTTGGGGTCCGGGGCTCTCACCCGGTTGGCAGGGCCATACACGCCCCTGTTACGGAAGTCGCAGGTCCCCGTGCCAGTACTTCCGTTTACCCCCCCGGAAATGGGTGGCGGTTTGGGTGGGGGGGCCAGGACTTGAACTCTGGATCTCCTGCCGATTAAGGCCGGGCTTTAGCAGCTAAGCTACCCACCCCTAAATTGTTGGGTGGGGGTCCGGGGCTCTCACCCGGTTGGCAGGGCCATACACGCCCCTGTTACGGAAGTCGCAGGTCCCCGTGCCAGTACTTCCGTTTACCCCCCCGGAAATGGGTGGCGGTTTGGGTGGGGGGGCCAGGACTTGAACTCTGGATCTCCTGCCGATTAAGGCCGGGCTTTAGCAGCTAAGCTAGGCCCGTCGCTGCACCGACGCATGGACCCGAACAAGTGAGAGAGAGAGACCGCGTTACAAGTGCCTTGCTTGGGGGGTTCGTCTAATTGGTTAAGACACTGGCATTCTGTCCAGAGATCGGTGGTTCGATTCCCCGGCCCCTCCCCGGTAGTTACCGGGTGCCCCACTTGTGGGCAAGTAGGTTTGTGGTTGAACCTGCTGGTCGAGGTTGTCGTTGATGGGGGTGGAGATACAGAGCTTATGACACGGTCAGGTGTCGTACCCCAGCGTCGGGGTCCTGTAACGCAAGGAATTTATTTTTGAAGTGCTATAATGTCATGGATCGTTCATACCATGGTGAAAACCGCCCATCCCATCAGCACTGGGCACGTAAGCACCATTGGGCCAGATCAGTAGTACGGTGGGGGACCACGTGCGAACCCCTGGTGACGATCTGTCAAAGCACCTTTTGGCCCCTGCTGTCACCCTGCTGCACCCGCGAGACACTCTGGGCGCGCGCACATAAAGGGGGAGCGAAGGGGGGGCGTTAGTCCGCTGGCTTGCAGCACATTGGGCAGTGATGACGACAATGAACTAAAGGCGCGTGTGGTGACCACCGTTTCAGTTGCCACATACAAGCGGCGGGGTGGCAGCTACAGGTAGAACGGAGGCACGGGGAATGTGAATGCACAGCGCTCTGGCACAGCGATCCAGCACCCAGCAGAGCCAGAGCGTCTGATGCACATACACACATGCACTCCTCTCAGGACAAAGGTCTTAGGCAGCAGAGAGCGTCCCAAAGCAACGCACCCACGCGCGAGCCAAGCCACCTAAGCTCGCACACACACGCTTGCCGCTTCAGATTGCTTGGGGAGTCTGCGGACAGGTGGGCGCTCCTCCTCTCACGCACTCAGGCGTAGAGAGAGAGAGAGACCGCGTTACAGTAGAGAGAGAGAGACCGCGTTACAGTGGCCGCACGACAGGCGGCACCCGCCCTTATCCCGGCGGGAAAGCACTGCGGAAGAGACACGGAACCAAGGTCGGGTACGGGCAACAGCAGGCAAACAGCATCATGCAAAGTCAGCACAAGCGACGGCAGGACACGGCCCCATGCAGGCCACCCTTACGCGTCAAAACCACCACAAAAGCCCCCATTGGCTCACCTGCCCATCACCCGCACCACTCGTATCTCGAACCAGCAAAGGTGGCACCAGGAAAGAAAGAACGAAAGAACAAACAGCAGCCAAGGCAGGCTAGCTAGGGCGGCACGGCGCACATGAGCCGACCCCCGGTTACGAACAAAAATGGGTGGTCCACCCCCACGTCACCCCAGTCCTTGCGGGGCAAACCCAAGCCCGCAAAGTCCCGCAGCAAGGCCCAGAACTTAGCAAGGAGGCCAGAACGCATAGCAGCAGGGAGGGTGGTGCCGGAGAGCCGATGAGAGTGTATGTACCGGCGCGCCCACTCCATCGCGTTGAGCGCCGCCAACGCCACCACATCCCACACACACTGCAGCACAGTGGTCGGATCCGGCGACACACACAACCACACATGCTCACGCGTGACCCCGCACCCACAGCAGACTTCCAGTTCATCCCAGAGCGGGCGGACGAGGGGGCAAGACCAAAAGTGATGCAAGCGCGGCGACTCGGCCACACCCGCTGCAGCGGGGTAACAGCCGCAAGCACACGGTTCGGGTGGGACCAGCGGGAGGTGAGAGGAGCCCGGCATGGGCACCCCGTCAACCGCCAGCCGCCAGAGGACCTCCTTCCACCGCGGCTCCCACTTAAGACGCTTCCACAACCGCCGCCATACCGCGCGTAACGCCACAAGGGCCGCCTCGGGCGTGACAGCCACAGCAGGGGACAGCCCGAGCGCCTCCCGCACATACGCCGCATGACAGGCCTGCCTGGGGCGCTCCAGTTCCGCCGCCTGGAGCAGGGTGCCCAGCTTGACGGTGAAGGAGGTGAGGGGCAGCACGGCGTCCACACCCAGCCGCCACCCCAGGCGAGCAAGGAGGAGAGCATCCACCTCGTCAGGCGACGGCGGGGCGGGGCCATCGGGCGCCAGGCGAGCAGCAGCGAGCCAGGCGGGCGAGATGTCAGAAAGGAGAGCGGCCACCGCAGCCCGCGCCGCGATGCGATCTTGGAGCGCACCCATGGCCAGCTCGGAGGGCGCCAGCTCGTGCCGTACGAGCGTCGTCCAGCGCTCAGCCAGCCGGCTGAAGATGGCCATGCCCGGCGTCGTCGCCAGGGCATGGGCGCGCTCCACCTCAAACGCGGTCATAGCGTCCTGCACCCGGACGGCGTCGCCGACGGTCAGCAGGCGGCGGCACATGGTGAGGGGGCCATGGATAGCCTCCAACCCCGGCCGCCGGCCCGGCGCCCCCGCGTTGGGCAGGAGCGGGTTGCCCCACAGCGGCGCGTTGAAGCACCAGACGCCCGGCTCCAGGGGGGGGTCCGCGACGTCAGACAGGGGGGGGAGGTGACCGAGGCTCGTGGCAAGCCGGTGGATGTCCGGGGGCAAGCTGAAGGGGGCACCGAGCCACGGGCCATCCGGGCGAGCTGTGGTGACGGCCAGCGGGCGGAAGGCAGGGTGGAGGGTAGAGAGGAAGGAGACCGCAATCCGGATCCACGGCGCGCGGGCCGCCGGGGGCTGCAGCGCGGAGCGGGCGACCGTCAGGCTCCACTTGGCATGCCGGCTGAGGACATGCAGCCGAAGGGGCAGTACACCGAAGCCGCCGATGGTGGGATGACCGGAGAGCAGGCGGAGGGGGACACCAGTGAAACGGCGCTGGGCGTCATCAGGGCCTAGCTCCCGATCCACCAGCTTTGCGACAAGGGCCATGATGCCAGCAAGGACCTCCGCCGGCGGCAGCCCCGAGTGCTCCATGTGGTACGTCGCCATATGGAGAGCATAAGCTGCAGCCGCAGTGGCACGGCCGAACATCGACAGGGCCATGCGGGAGATCTTTTGGAGACGGCGGCGGGCCTCCGACATCCGTGACGCCCAATCGAGGACGGGGGCGGCAGGCGGATTGGTGAAGGGGATGCCCAGCGCCACCGCAGCGGGCACGATCCGAAGGCCAGCGAGGGCAGGGGGCGGGGGAGAAGGGGAGGGGCGAGGCACCCCGGGAGCGGTGGCGGCAAGGGACGGCGATGTGGAGGGACCCGGGGCGGCCAGGGCGCCAGCGGCTGCGGCGAGGGCGCCCACGACCACGACAGCTGCAGCACCGCGGCCACGACGCCGACGACCGCGGCGAGCCAGCCCTGGTGGGCGCGCCAGGCGAGGCGGGTGACGGGCGACGGGGGAGCTGGCGGCGCCAGCAGGGGCGGCTGGGACGGCTGGAGCGGCTGGGGCGGCCGGGGCAGTGGGGGCGGCAGTGACAGCCGCGACGGCTGGGGCGTCAGGAGTCGTGGGAGACGCTGCGGCGGCGCCAGCGGCGGCCGGGGCTGCGGTCGTCAGCACCGTGGTGGCCGCGGCACCCGCGGCCGCCCCAGGAGGACTACCGGCGGCAGCCGAACCGGCGGTCGCCAGCGCCTCGGCGGCCACTGCGACCAGGACGGCAGCCGCCGGCGCCACGGCAGCCGCGGCGGCCGGGGCGGCAGCCGCCTGCGGGGCAGCAGCAGCGGCGGCCAGGGTGGCAGCCACCGGCGCAGCGGCAGCAGCGGCGGCGGCCGGGGCGTCAGGAGGTACGGCGGCGGCGCCAGCGCCTGCCGGGGCGGCCTCCACCGGCGCCTCGGCAGCATCGGCGCTCGGGGCGGCGGGTGAAGCGGCGGCACCGCCCGCAGCGGTCCACGCGGCGGCAGGGGCGGCGACGGCCGCCACCGCAGCGGCAAGGACGGCAGCCGGGGCGGCGGGCGCCGGCGCCACCTGGCGACCAGCCCACAGCAGCTCGACCTTGGAGGGATTCAGGTGCTGGCCAGAGGCGCGGGCAAACGCCGCCATGAGGGCGATAAATGGCGGTACTGCAGCTGCATCTGGGAGCGCGACTTGGGCATCATCAGCAAACTGCACGCCGGTAATCAGGCTGGCCGGGTCCGCCGGGGCCAGCGGCACGCCAACACCGTGCCGCTTCAGCCAGCAGAGGAGGGCGTGGGCCACGAAGAGGTAGAGGAGCGGGGCAAGGGGACAGCCCTGCCGGACGCCGGCCCGGATAGGGACAGAGCGGGAGATGTAGCCGTTGACGGACGCCATGGCCACTGTACGGCCCAACAGGAGCTGCGTCCATCCCAGGAAACCGGCCCCAACACCCATGCGCTCCATGACAGCAAAGAGGAAGGAGCGGTCAATGGTGTCGTAAGCTTTGGCGAAATCCAAGAAGGCGATGAGAGCACTCCGTTGCTGCTGGTGTAGGAGGGGGGGGAGGCAGCGAAGGAAGCGGGTGTTGGCGCATACAGTAGAGAGAGAGAGAGAGAGACCGCGTTACAGTGGCCGCACGACAGGCGGCACCCGCCCTTATCCCGGCGGGAAAGCACTGCGGAAGAGACACGGAACCAAGGTCGGGTACGGGCAACAGCAGGCAAACAGCATCATGCAAAGTCAGCACAAGCGACGGCAGGACACGGCCCCATGCAGGCCACCCTTACGCGTCAAAACCACCACAAAAGCCCCCATTGGCTCACCTGCCCATCACCCGCACCACTCGTATCTCGAACCAGCAAAGGTGGCACCAGGAAAGAAAGAACGAAAGAACAAACAGCATCCAGTAGGCCCGTCGCTGCACCGACGCATGGACCCGAACAAGGGCCTTGCGAAGTGCTATAATGTCATGGATCGTTCATACCATGGTGAAAACCGCCCATCCCATCAGCACTGGGCACGTAAGCACCATTGGGCCAGATCAATAGTACGGTGGGGGACCACGTGCGAACCCCTGGTGACGATCTGTCAAAGCACCTTTTGGCCCCTGCTGTCACCCTGCTGCACCCGCGAGACACTCTGGGCGCGCGCACATAAAGGGGGAGCGAAGGGGGGGCGTTAGTCCGCTGGCTTGCAGCACATTCGGCAGTGATGACGACAATGAACTAAAGGCGCGTGTGGTGACCACCGTTTCAGTTGCCACATACAAGCGGCGGGGTGGCAGCTACAGGTAGAACGGAGGCACGGGGAATGTGAATGCACAGCGCTCTGGCACAGCGATCCAGCACCCAGCAGAGCCAGAGCGTCTGATGCACATACACACATGCACTCCTCTCAGGACAAAGGTCTTAGGCAGCAGAGAGCGTCCCAAAGCAACGCACCCACGCGCGAGCCAAGCCACCTAAGCTCGCACACACACGCTTGCCGCTTCAGATTGCTTGGGGAGTCTGCGGACAGGTGGGCGCTCCTCCTCTCACGCACTCAGGCGTAGGCCCGTCGCTGCACCGACGCATGGACCCGAACAAGTGCCTTGCGAAGTGCTATAATGTCATGGATCGTTCATACCATGGTGAAAACCGCCCATCCCATCAGCACTGGGCACGTAAGCACCATTGGGCCAGATCAATAGTACGGTGGGGGACCACGTGCGAACCCCTGGTGACGATCTGTCAAAGCACCTTTTGGCCCCTGCTGTCACCCTGCTGCACCCGCGAGACACTCTGGGCGCGCGCACATAAAGGGGGAGCGAAGGGGGGGCGTTAGTCCGCTGGCTTGCAGCACATTGGGCAGTGATGACGACAATGAACTAAAGGCGCGTGTGGTGACCACCGTTTCAGTTGCCACATACAAGCGGCGGGGTGGCAGCTACAGGTAGAACGGAGGCACGGGGAATGTGAATGCACAGCGCTCTGGCACAGCGATCCAGCACCCAGCAGAGCCAGAGCGTCTGATGCACATACACACATGCACTCCTCTCAGGACAAAGGTCTTAGGCAGCAGAGAGCGTCCCAAAGCAACGCACCCACGCGCGAGCCAAGCCACCTAAGCTCGCACACACACGCTTGCCGCTTCAGATTGCTTGGGGAGTCTGCGGACAGGTGGGCGCTCCTCCTCTCACGCACTCAGGCGTAGAGAGAGAGAGAGACCGCGTTACAGTGGCCGCACGACAGGCGGCACAGGCGTAGGCCCGTCGCTGCACCGACGCATGGACCCGAACAAGTGCCTTGCGAAGTGCTATAATGTCATGGATCGTTCATTCCATGGTGAAAACCGCCCATCCCATCAGCACTGGGCACGTAAGCACCATTGGGCCAGATCAGTAGTACGGTGGGGGACCACGTGCGAACCCCTGGTGACGATCTGTCAAAGCACCTTTTGGCCCCTGCTGTCACCCTGCTGCACCCGCGAGACACTCTGGGCGCGCGCACATAAAGGGGGAGCGAAGGGGGGGCGTTAGTCCGCTGGCTTGCAGCACATTGGGCAGTGATGACGACAATGAACTAAAGGCGCGTGTGGTGACCACCGTTTCAGTTGCCACATACAAGCGGCGGGGTGGCAGCTACAGGTAGAACGGAGGCACGGGGAATGTGAATGCACAGCGCTCTGGCACAGCGATCCAGCACCCAGCAGAGCCAGAGCGTCTGATGCACATACACACATGGAGAGTCTTCAGGGGCGGGTACTCCCCGCTTACACCACTTTTGGTTCTGCCCGGTGGCTCAAGCAGTGACTGCCCAACTCGAGACCCAGCTCGGTGCAGGGGTGACACGGGCGCAAGTTTGGTTGGTGCAAGCACCTATCGGGGTACAGTCCTGCGTCTGGGATGTCGTAGTCCTGGCGGCTATTACTGCCATGGAGGTGGGGCGCCGTTTTATGGCCGCGGCCTTGAAAAGGGCGGGGGCTGGTGGTCCCCCTCTTACTCCGGGTAGTGGTCTTCTGGATCGCGCCGTTCGCCGTGGGGTGGTGGAGTTTTGGGCCCTTCTGAGGGGCTTTGCTGCGCTGGGGCTTCCCCAGAAAGGCTGGGATGCAGTGGGGTCTCGGCATCCTTTCTTGCGGGTGGTCGCCAATCGCCTTGTGTGCGGGGGACCGGCTGAGGTACTGGTGGATTCCTGATCGGCTCGGGTTGTCTTGGGGAGCGGGGTTTCCCGTGCTTCATACTTTCTGGCTATATAAGCGTGTTGAGCCCTGCTAGGGGTCCGTGCCTTCGGGGATGAGAGGTGGCGGGTTCCGATGTTTGCATCGTTGCGGCGCTTCACTGGTTCGTCGGGTGCTGGGCTGTTAGGTTGGTTGGCGGCCAGTTCCTGATAGGGGAGCCTCTAGTGCAACTTCCCCCTGGGGTGCTGGCTGCTGCTCTGTATGCCTACGGCCTGTCAACTTGGTGTTCTGGTGGTTTGCCTTTGTTTCGGTGCATGTCGGTATTTGTTTCCTCCGTCTTGTTCAGTGTCAGGCGATGCGCCCGATGGTTCTACCTATTGGTCTGGAACCCACTGTAATCGTTACAACAACATGCACTCCTCTCAGGACAAAGGTCTTAGGCAGCAGAGAGCGTCCCAAAGCAACGCACCCACGCGCGAGCCAAGCCACCTAAGCTCGCACACACACGCTTGCCGCTTCAGATTGCTTGGGGAGTCTGCGGACAGGTGGGCGCTCCTCCTCTCACGCACTCAGGCGTAGAGAGAGAGAGAGAGACCGCGTTACAGTGGCCGCACGACAGGCGGCACCCGCCCTTATCCCGGCGGGAAAGCACTGCGGAAGAGACACGGAACCAAGGTCGGGTACGGGCAACAGCAGGCAAACAGCATCATGCAAAGTCAGCACAAGCGACGGCAGGACACGGCCCCATGCAGGCCACCCTTACGCGTCAAAACCACCACAAAAGCCCCCATTGGCTCACCTGCCCATCACCCGCACCACTCGTATCTCGAACCAGCAAAGGTGGCACCAGGAAAGAAAGAACGAAAGAACAAACAGCAGCCAAGGCAGGCTAGCTAGGGCGGCACGGCGCACATGAGCCGACCCCCGGTTACGAACAAAAATGGGTGGTCCACCCCCACGTCACCCCAGTCCTTGCGGGGCAAACCCAAGCCCGCAAAGTCCCGCAGCAAGGCCCAGAACTTAGCAAGGAGGCCAGAACGCATAGCAGCAGGGAGGGTGGTGCCGGAGAGCCGATGAGAGTGTATGTACCGGCGCGCCCACTCCATCGCGTTGAGCGCCGCCAACGCCACCACATCCCACACACACTGCAGCACAGTGGTCGGATCCGGCGACACACACAACCACACATGCTCACGCGTGACCCCGCACCCACAGCAGACTTCCAGTTCATCCCAGAGCGGGCGGACGAGGGGGCAAGACCAAAAGTGATGCAAGCGCGGCGACTCGGCCACACCCGCTGCAGCGGGGTAACAGCCGCAAGCACACGGTTCGGGTGGGACCAGCGGGAGGTGTAGAGAGAGAGAGACCGCGTTACAGTGGCCCGTCGAGGTGTAGAGAGAGAGAGAGACCGCGTTACAGTGGCCGCACGACAGGCGGCACCCGCCCTTATCCCGGCGGGAAAGCACTGCGGAAGAGACACGGAACCAAGGTCGGGTACGGGCAACAGCAGGCAAACAGCATCATGCAAAGTCAGCACAAGCGACGGCAGGACACGGCCCCATGCAGGCCACCCTTACGCGTCAAAACCACCACAAAAGCCCCCATTGGCTCACCTGCCCATCACCCGCACCACTCGTATCTCGAACCAGCAAAGGTGGCACCAGGAAAGAAAGAACGAAAGAACAAACAGCAGCCAAGGCAAGCTAGCTAGGGCGGCACGGCGCACATGAGCCGACCCCCGGTTACGAACAAAAATGGGTGGTCCACCCCCACGTCACCCCAGTCCTTGCGGGGCAAACCCAAGCCCGCAAAGTCCCGCAGCAAGGCCCAGAACTTAGCAAGGAGGCCAGAACGCATAGCAGCAGGGAGGGTGGTGCCGGAGAGCCGATGAGAGTGTATGTACCGGCGCGCCCACTCCATCGCGTTGAGCGCCGCCAACGCCACCACATCCCACACACACTGCAGCACAGTGGTCGGATCCGGCGACACACACAACCACACATGCTCACGCGTGACCCCGCACCCACAGCAGACTTCCAGTTCATCCCAGAGCGGGCGGACGAGGGGGCAAGACCAAAAGTGATGCAAGCGCGGCGACTCGGCCACACCCGCTGCAGCGGGGTAACAGCCGCAAGCACACGGTTCGGGTGGGACCAGCGGGAGGTGAGAGGAGCCCGGCATGGGCACCCCGTCAACCGCCAGCCGCCAGAGGACCTCCTTCCACCGCGGCTCCCACTTAAGACGCTTCCACAACCGCCGCCATACCGCGCGTAACGCCACAAGGGCCGCCTCGGGCGTGGCAGCCACAGCAGGGGACAGCCCGAGCGCCTCCCGCACATACGCCGCATGACAGGCCTGCCTGGGGCGCTCCAGTTCCGCCGCCTGGAGCAGGGTGCCCAGCTTGACGGTGAAGGAGGTGAGGGGCAGCACGGCGTCCACACCCAGCCGCCACCCCAGACGAGCAAGGAGGAGAGCATCCACCTCGTCAGGCGACGGCGGGGCGGGGCCATCGGGCGCCAGGCGAGCAGCAGCGAGCCACGCGGGCGAGATGTCAGAAAGGAGAGCGGCCACCGCAGCCCGCGCCGCGATGCGATCTTGGAGCGCACCCATGGCCAGCTCGGAGGGCGCCAGCTCGTGCCGTACGAGCGTCGTCCAGCGCTCAGCCAGCCGGCTGAAGATGGCCATGCCCGGCGTCGTCGCCAGGGCATGGGCGCGCTCCACCTCAAACGCGGTCATAGCGTCCTGCACCCGGACGGCGTCGCCGACGGTCAGCAGGCGGCGGCACATGGTGAGGGGGCCATGGATAGCCTCCAACCCCGGCCGCCGGCCCGGCGCCCCCGCGTTGGGCAGGAGCGGGTTGCCCCACAGCGGCGCGTTGAAGCACCAGACGCCCGGCTCCAGGGGGGGGTCCGCGACGTCAGACAGGGGGGGGAGGTGACCGAGGCTCGTGGCAAGCCGGTGGATGTCCGGGGGCAAGCTTAAGGGGGCGCCGAGCCACGGGCCATCCGGGCGAGCTGTGGTGACGGCCAGCGGGCGGAAGGCAGGGTGGAGGGTAGAGAGGAAGGAGACCGCAATCCGGATCCACGGCGCGCGGGCAGCCGGGGGCTGCAGCGCGGAGCGGGCGACCGTCAGGCTCCACTTGGCATGCCGGCTGAGGACATGCAGCCGAAGGGGCAGTACACCGAAGCCGCCGATGGTGGGATGACCGGAGAGCAGGCGGAGGGGAACACCAGTGAAACGGCGCTGGGCGTC
The DNA here is from genome assembly GCA_003116995.1 of Yamagishiella unicocca. Taxonomy (NCBI): domain Eukaryota; kingdom Viridiplantae; phylum Chlorophyta; class Chlorophyceae; order Chlamydomonadales; family Volvocaceae; genus Yamagishiella; species Yamagishiella unicocca. The sequence goes on along the minus strand of BDSL01000159.1, from coordinate 121,650 downwards.
ATCAGGGCCTAGCTCCCGATCCACCAGCTTTGCGACAAGGGCCATGATGCCAGCAAGGACCTCCGCCGGCGGCAGCCCCGAGTGCTCCATGTGGTACGTCGCCATATGGAGAGCATAAGCTGCAGCCGCAGTGGCACGGCCGAACATCGACAGGGCCATGCGGGAGATCTTTTGGAGACGGCGGCGGGCCTCCGACATCCGTGACGCCCAATCGAGGACGGGGGCGGCAGGCGGATTGGTGAAGGGGATGCCCAGCGCCACCGCAGCGGGCACGATCCGAAGGCCAGCGAGGGCAGGGGGCGGGGGAGAAGGGGAGGGGCGAGGCACCCCGGGAGCGGTGGCGATGGTAGGCCCGTCGCTGCACCGACGCATGGACCCGAACAAGTGCCTTGCGAAGTGCTATAATGTCATGGATCGTTCATACCATGGTGAAAACCGCCCATCCCATCAGCACTGGGCACGTAAGCACCATTGGGCCAGATCAATAGTACGGTGGGGGACCACGTGCGAACCCCTGGTGACGATCTGTCAAAGCACCTTTTGGCCCCTGCTGTCACCCTGCTGCACCCGCGAGACACTCTGGGCGCGCGCACATAAAGGGGGAGCGAAGGGGGGGCGTTAGTCCGCTGGCTTGCAGCACATTGGGCAGTGATGACGACAATGAACTAAAGGCGCGTGTGGTGACCACCGTTTCAGTTGCCACATACAAGCGGCGGGGTGGCAGCTACAGGTAGAACGGAGGCACGGGGAATGTGAATGCACAGCGCTCTGGCACAGCGATCCAGCACCCAGCAGAGCCAGAGCGTCTGATGCACATACACACATGCACTCCTCTCAGGACAAAGGTCTTAGGCAGCAGAGAGCGTCCCAAAGCAACGCACCCACGCGCGAGCCAAGCCACCTAAGCTCGCACACACACGCTTGCCGCTTCAGATTGCTTGGGGAGTCTGCGGACAGGTGGGCGCTCCTCCTCTCACGCACTCAGGCGTAGGCCCGTCGCTGCATCGATGCATGGACCCGAACAAGTCGCTCATGGCTCATTGGGGCCATGCACCAGAACGTTCGTTGTAGACGACCAGGCATCCAAAAGGAACAGCGCGATGGCAACACGTGCGCGCATAAATTGCGCATGTGACGACTTAACGTAGCCGTGGGCTCCCAAGGAATCCGTACACTAACGTCTCAAGCAGGGCGCAAGTTGGCGTTCAGGCTATTATCGGTAGCCTGCAGACGACCGATCCACCCCTCGCTTACTATTACATCGTACTTCCGTTGACCGAGGTTTTACCTGGCAACGAAAGCCCACAGTGTCATATTACAAGGTCACAACGAAAGCCCACAGCGTCATACCACAAGGTCACAACGTCGGATATGCGCAGGTCGCGCCGGTCGGTAAGCCGGCCCCAAATAGTGCCGCCCAGCCCACCTGTCTCCATGTGCGAAAACAAGTCGTGGCGTTCTTGACAGCGCGTTCTCGACAATCATATTTGACGCCGTGGTTGCGTGCGTAAGAGCCCGGGACGGTGACTGACATGCAAGCTTCGCGATGACTCCTCTAGCTCAGCCTAAACCAATAGCCACCGCCGCAAATACAAACAATTCGCCCGACGCACCCACCCGCATACGCAGCGTCGACGCCTATTTTGGCTCGCATCACGTGATGACCGTTTGGGCAACAGGGTGCTCCCATTCGTCCTCTCAGCAGCCCTTCCGCCTGGCATGAGCACACTGTCGTGCTAGCTTCCCACCCCAACTACCACCAGAACCATGGATGGTCTTAGTGCCGCAACACCTGACGTTCATCTGCGGGTCCGCACCATTCATCATCGAGTGTGCGGAATGCGCGAGTGCAGCCACTGCATTATCGTAGCGAAGGCGTCATCCACGGAGGGCTCGCCCCGGAATGGCCGGGGGAAGTGGACGTCCTGCGCCGCTTCCGCATCATCCGAGGCATCAGCACCGGCAGCTGGGGGCGGGGGCTTCCCAACACCCCCCTCGTTCCTTTCCATGAGCGCACGCACCTCGGACGCTAAACCAGGCAGAGATGCATAACGGTACCTGGCAGGATTTGAATCACGAAATACGGGGTGGGTGGGCAGCTGGCTCAATACTGAGCAGCGCAGGCAGAGGGGGCTCATGTCCACAGGGCAGACAGGGAGAGCCACCGGACAAGCAGCGCTTTTGACCGATGACGGTCCTCAGTACGCAATACGGTAGCGCCAGCCGGGGCGGTAGGCCCGCGGTCGTCCGCACCTGTGCCATATGTGACCCAGATGCGCCTGCTTTGCCCGGATCTTGCGCGCCGGGATGGCCTGCAGGATCTCCAGGATGTGAGGTACGTCGGCCTCCGCGACGCGGACCGAGAAGGACTCAATGTCCAGGATGGACTCGAACACCACGTGCACGTTGTCGATGATGATGACTGGGATGCAGCCGTGCGTGATGGCGTCCTCCAGGCGAGCGGACCAGCCGTCACCTGCGGGCTCGGAGGGGTGTGTGGCGAGTAGACCCGGTTACACGACATAGGAAACGGAGGGAGGAAAATAGCTGGCGAACAGATGACATGCGTTTGAGTGCGCATGCCGGAGAACTTGGGTTGGCTACCGAGAAACCTGCGGATGCGGCCCGTAGACGGAGGGTGGGAACACATGACGACGGAGCGAGGCCGCGGTGTTGAGGGCATGGCCCTCGCGAATCCGGGCAGGTTCGGTTCAAGGGGTTGGCGCTGTCGTTCGCGAGAACATAACAGACAGGGAGTTTCACCCGCTAGACCCCGCCTGACCAACGGCTTTTTAAACACCCTGAACGTAACGCTACAGGGTGCAAATGCGGCCCACTTTGATCTCATGGCGTACTGCACCTACGGTATCGTGCTTGGAAGGATCGACCTGCATGCCGAGCGCGAGTCGGGGTTCGGGAGCAAGCCGAGGCGCAACAAAGGGCTCGCACGCCCTGTGTGCCATTACCCTCTGGCCCCCTGGCATCAAAGCGCCGAATGCACTCACCCGCCGCCACCAAGCAGAATACCGAGCGGGACAGCAGGTCGGAGTAATCGCCCTGGACGTCCATACCGTCACCGATCAAGACCTTATGCTTGTCCTTCCAGCCCTCTTGCGTCGCCAGGTTGTAGACCTGAGGGAGCAGGGTTGCACACAAGGCATTGCGAATAGGTCATTGCTAACGGGCAAAGCTACAAGTCATGCGCCACGCGTAAGCTGGCCAGTCCGCTCTCGAGTAATAATCGCGGAAATGTCGTGCCATGCCGTACCGTATGCAGGGGGCACGGACGCCGGGTCACAGCTCCCCGTCACGCGCGCTCACGCTGGTCACACCTTTTGCCGCACCCCACGGCTGTACATATGCAGGCGTCTCTTGCCGACGTCACCTCGGAAGAAGAAGAATATATCTACGGGGCGCCGCCAAGGGCGGGGGCGAGGACTTGGTGCATCGTATGGACCGAACCATAGCATGCAGAAGGGCACCATAAACTTGAAGTAGCCTTACAACGGTAGTACATGCTGCTCGATGGCGTCGCGTCCAGCCATTTCAGTAGGAGGACGCGTGACCTTGCATTCCTGAACCGCGGACCCTGATGCACCGCAAGGCCATCTGAGCTGCAGCCTCCAGCCCGTGCTACAGCCCCAAGTGTTGTCGTCGCGGTAGGGTATCCCGATACGTACCTCGCGGCCGAGACGTCGCGCCGGACAGCGGGCTCTGGCGGTAGTGATTGGGCTGCTTGAAGGCCGGGATGACCAGGTCCTGTACGGCATACAAGGCCGGGAGACGGTTGCGGCGCAGCAGTTACAACACATCGCAAGCGGGTTTTGGGGCGAGTTTAGGAGTGGGCAAGCTCGCGGCTTGAACAGCGGCTGCCCTGGCCCCTTCGGACGACGTGTTTTCCCAGTCACGCGCGCTGATGCACGCACGACGGCCGGCGCACGACGGCAATCCACCCCCTCGGTGTACGCCTCTTGTGCGTTATTGCTGCAGCAGCTTTACGCCATACCGTCCCGCAGGAGAAGCAGGCCCCGGCCATCGGCATGCCTCATCCTCCCTCCTCCCGCCCCCGTTCCCCCGAAGCCGTAGCAGACCCTGCCCTGTGCCCCTGCCCCGTGACGATACCGAACTCACGATGGGAGCACGGGCCGCAACCCACCTTGTTCGGGTCGTAGCATGGGTGCCCTTTTATTCGCTCTACGAAGCCCTCCGGCTGCTGCCAGCTTTTGAAGTCGTGGTCGTAACGGTCGGCCATGAAGCCGGTGTTGCTTCTGAGGGCGGGACGGGGCGGGGCGAGGTGCAGTGCAGTAGGGGCACCGTTGCGGCTTCCGGACGCAGCGTCGGAGGCCAGGGGCAGTGGGGGCTCGGTTGCAGCAAGCAGGCGTCACCATGGCATCGCACTTGAATTGGTTGTAATGATGAACCTTGGAAGCGAGGCGAAGGGCAGTGAGATACAAGCATGCGACCGCAAGCGCTGCTTACTCTGAAACACACCATAAACATGGTACGAAGGGTTTACGCAGGTGAACAATACACGCATTTTGCTTGCTTAGACGTTTCGGATACGAACGATGCTCATACCCGTTGGCCCATACCCGTGCCACCTGTGTGCCAGAGAGTTGCCCTTGTTATCAGGAAGGTGACCTCGGTATTCGAAGGAGCATGGGCATCTCTTTAGGTTAACAGTCCTCACACTACCTTCAACCACCTTCACCACTGCCAACCACCGCCAACCACTCACTTGTGATCCGGATCCATTCGGCCCCAGTGCGTCAGCCACGTCGAGTTGATGAGCTCGTTCGGCGCCCAGCACGCGCCCTCGTCGTGCGTGAACAGCCATATGTGGTCGCGGCCCCCTCGCCGCTTCCAAAAAGGATACGTCTTGTCGATCCACTCAACTGTCTCGATGAGCATGTTGACCATCTGGCGGATACGTGGACCTAGAGGACCAGCACCATGAGGATCATTTTGGCCGAGATCCGCGAGACGGGACGGGATCCGTACGGGACGAGGACCGAACGGGAACTCAAAGCGATGGGCCATGATAACCCAACGGCATCCAGGGCCTGCACCGCCTGTAAGGCCTGCTCCAAATGCCCTTGGCCTACATGCTCTCCTATTGGGCCGTATCACACCAAGGACTCCCCGAACTGGACCCTAGCGACAAGCACCCAGGCTCATCGCGCTCAGTAGCGGCCAGGGCCAGCCAGGGAAATGTGACGTTGCGCGTGGCCCCGGCGGCCTTGTTGTGCACTCCCCTCCCTGCTCACCTCCCGGACCCAAGAACCAGGGGAAGTCCGCCCAGCTGCCTGCGCAGGAAATACGTTTCGAGCACAGCAAGGAGGCACATTTGCATTGGCACATATCATCAGGAATGGTCCAACCAGGTAAATCAATGAGGTAACGGCAGGGGTTGCCAGCAACTGCCGCACCGCCTTCCGTGTACCCGACAGGGAAGGTGTTGTCGAATGACGGGGCTGTACCACTCGGAGGCTGACGGGCGGCAGCACTCGACGCTACTGCCTAATCAGGATTGACTCTCAGCGGCAGCTTGCTAGGATAAAATCCCCGGTTTCCAACCTTCCGCCGATAAAGCCGCGCACCAATGGGGAAGGGTAAGCAGGAGGCGGCATGCGGCACGTAGAAAAAGTCCGCCTGGGGGGTTACGTGGTACCGGGAAAAGGACGGTTAAAGTCATGGATGGATGCCAAGCGTGCCGAAATGGTCACCACGAAGCCACAAACCAACTAATAATTGCCCAAGCATGTGATTTGTTAGCAACAAATGCGAGTAGTCCTGCTTGACGCTTTGCGAGAAACAAAATGGTTAGTACGGCAACTCCAACCACCAACCTCGTCCGGGTTGAATGTCCGGTGTTCGCTTATTAGCAGCAGCTCGTGTACCAGTGTGTCGGCGGCGTAGACCCACATGTCGGACCACACACTGATGTTGTTTGGAAAATCGTGACGGCGATGGACGCACCAGGGTGGAGAAACCCTGGGCGCGGTTGGGCCGTAAGAATGCGAGAGGGGTTTCGAAGGGTTGCACCCTCAGGGGTTCGGCGCGTTAACAGTAGACTGGGGCGGCTTGGGGGACCCCCTTGCGGGGCCGGGCCGGCAACAGACAAGGTTAGCAGAACTGCAACAAAAAGGTGTTGTCATATTGCGCGGCCGGGCGTCGAAGACGTCAATCTGTCCAGACCCTTACAGCTCGAGCAACTCCCCCCTCCTCGTACATCGAGATCCCCAGTGGCGCACACTCGCGGGCCCTTGCCCTCCCAGCCACTCCTTTCTCCAACGCATCGTTTCCACAGGTTTCCTTGCTGCCCCCTCCCCCCGCCATGGACCAACCCCGTCCAGCGCCCATGCCGGCTATGCGAGGAGCACCTGTATTGGAGGATTTTGCTCTGGTAGAGCGGCTCCAAGTCGTACACGTAGACGAGCGGCCGTTTGCGTGTGGCTTTGGGCGGCGGCTCCATCGCCGCAGGGGGCTCGCGGACACTAGACGCCAACCAAGGCTTCGTGGGGATCATGCTGGGCAGCAGCGGCATGCCCGCCCTTCGTCGTGCGCAGTCGTGGCCGTAGTACCCTTCGTCACACCTGCGGCAGGGGTTGGGGGTGCGCCCAAAGCCGTCGGTGAGGAGTGTGCCGGCAGAGGCGCAGGGGACTTCTCCCAAAAACAAAGGGACCTTCCCCACAAATGAAACCTTTCACACCTCGGGCGCGATCTCAGCAGGCGCAACGCCGCTATGGCCGCCTCTGGACACCATAAAAGCAAGTCGCCGCTCCTCCGACTTGCGACATCATCGTCCTAGCTTATTCCTAACTTACCCCCAAACCCAGGCTTCCTGGAAACCGACTGTGCCAACCATCACCTGTTGCACGAAACCCCACTTACACGCAAAACCCTAGGTTGCAGCGGCCGTGGCCGCTGCATGCGCCTGGGCAGAACGCCTCAATGGGTTGGTCGCAGAAGGGGCCGCCCAGGTCGTCGAGGCCGCAGGATGCCTCCCAGGTGGGCTTGCTTACGTTGCAGTAGCCCTGAGGGCCGTAAACGTTGTCATACGTTTGTTCCCCGAATGCCTTGCTGCCGTCCCATGCCTGCGGTGCAGGCGATTCAGGGGCACAGGCCGCACCGAGGCCGGCCGGCAGGTTGTGGTTAAGAAGTGAGACGAGGGAAGGACGCCCAGCCTCCTTGGGACGCACTGCCACAACCGACCAGCACATTTATCGACGTCATTAAACCGTCGTTGTCAAATTAGGCTATTAACGGTCTTTTTTCCGTGGAGGTCTTGGCGGCTTCGCGGTATATTGCCACCGAACGTTACGATCGCCAGCAAGCCCAAAGGACCAGCTTGCATGAAGCATACGCCGCTTGTCGACACCGGCCCATTCCACTGCAACCCACAGCCCCGATGCACGGCCTCTACCTCCCGTCCCATATCTCAGTGACCTGCTTCCGGGGCTTTCGTGCCTGGGTGATCTGCTGACAAAAGGGCGACGCCGGACGTCCTCTCGGCCCAACCAGGTATCTAGTTGTTGGCGCTCACTCACCGTGTTCGGCGCCATATGAAACGTCACCAGAGGCCTCCCACGCTGAATGGGCGGTGTGCCGGGTGGGGAGCCCTCTGGCGCCGGTATGCGACCCATGGGTCCGTCGCAATAACATATAGCCGTGTCATCGTCGCAGACGCCTGACGGAAGGACGGCGCGAGAACGGAGGTAATGATCAAGACAGCAATGCTGCCCTTCGGAAGGGCACACTTCCACACGGAAGGTCAGGTCGAGGCCAACGTTCAGGCCAAGGTCACGTCGAAGCGGCGTTTAGCAGAGAAGGAGGAACCATAGGAATGCTTTGCAGTCAACACCTGAAACGCCAATTCGCTCACGCCGTCAGGCCGCAATAAGTAGTCCCAAACGCACGCACCTCCACACCGGGAGTATATGGTTTCTAGCACGTGCCAGTCCAGGTCCCGCTTGTCAGGACCGATATGCGACAGTGGCGAGGTGTCACGGTCCTCTGGCGACCTGCAGCAAGGGTGCGGCGCACACAGACCTCAGAGCCCGGGTCCCTCCCGCAGCAGATCCTGGCATGCCACTCAGAGCAGGGCGACTGCTTCATGGCGGGCAGAGGCGGAACAACTCCTATTGCAGACAGCTCCCAAGCTGATGCAAGGACTGACAATAGGCGAGGGCCGGCCAGTCCGGGTGTGCCAGGGTGGCGAGAGTTGCCACACCAGGTCTTCTATCAAGCAGGCCGCACGCCGATCCGTCGCATCGGATCGCAGTACACTGCCAACTCGTCACGCTGCGATGCTAATTACCCTCCCCCCAGCCAAGTGCAGCAGTAATCGCTCGCGTCGCGCACCGTTGCCGGACAGTGCACGGTCGCTTTTGCACCGTCAAGCAGCCGTGGCCCATCCAGCCTGCTGGGCAGTCGCAGTAGCCGGTGTCGTAATTGCAGCGGCCCACATTGTTGCAGTTGTCGGGGCACTCGGTGTCGCCCCGTGGCGCAGGTCTCCACGTCACGGGCTACGATCAGGGGGGGCAGCGCAGCAACGGACGCCAGCAGCAACGGAGGGCTCAGTGCCGACCCAAAGCCTTTGTAAGCGGGTCGTGGCCGGGTTGGGTTGGCTAGGTTGGTTTGAGTTAGGTTGGGGTGGGGTGCAGTACAAGGGCCTACGCTGTGCGGCCATGCGACGGCGCTAGCTGGGGCTGCCCCTCGAGTGCTGATGGAGGTGAAGGCTGTGCAACCAGCGGCTGTTGCTGTCACGTGGGCAAGCGCCGTGCTCACATTACACCTTAACCATAGCTGCAAAATGATGGTAATAGTGCACGCGGGTGCTTATGGCGGTGCACCCTGGCACTCGCGTGTTTGTACGGCTTCCTGACCCGCGCGCCGTGGGGCTGTTGTCCTGGCGGAATGCATGTGCACACGCGGCCCGCAAGCGGTACCTCTTGAACCAGGGACTTGAGGCACCAGTCCCCCTTCGTAACGGCGCATCGCATGTGGATGGGCGCTTGCTCTGTTAAGGCAAACGTCCGCTCCTTCCTCAACGGTTCGGAGCGCTGCAAGTCAGCGCCGCCCTCTTGCTGTTGTCCGAATGCCCAACCATGGCGCCAGGTCCCAATCCTTAAAGACGCCTGTTGTCGGGAATCGGGAAGGACGGGCAGCATGGTTCGTGCTGGTAGGTAAATTGATGGTGCGTGCTGACTTGTTTGCACAGATTTCATATCCTGGCAGGGTGGCATTTCATGAAACGATTGTGTGGACTGGACTATCTTACCAGGAGGATCGCCAGCCATAGCCCGCGCATTGCGCCAAAGCGATCGCCCATACAAGTCCCAGCCCACGCCGGAACAAAAAGCGTCACAGCATGTATTCCATGTCAGTGGCTTCGGTTAGCTTTTAGGATATGCCTCGACTATTTGTATTCTGCAAACACCCCTCTACATATTTAAGAGTATAACCGATAACTGCATGCAAGGAAAGGTTAGGTGCATTACTGGGACAATCGGCTCTGGCATTGAAAATTCTTCTGCCGCACGAGAAGTCCGGGAAGTTGTATCATTGTACGGATGCTATTCGGGTTCGGAAGCATTGGGTTGGGCAACGGCGACAGCGTGCAAGTGTCAGCCTACATTAGCACCACGTAACCTTTTACCCTTTTGAGCCAATAAGACACCTCAAGCTTGGGGGCGCGGTCTGGCAAGTGGCAACCTAATTTAGCCTCACCCGCCTGGGCCGCGCCCGCATAGACACAATACCCGCTATAGATGCATTTATAGAGTATCTAGGGATAAATGAGGCTCAAGGTCAAGCAAGGCTCGGCTCAGGTTCACACCGAGCTGACCGGGGCAGTCGGCTGGAACGTGTGGAATGAGCTCTACAGTTGCAGTGACGATCAAACCGTTCATAAATGGAACATGCTTGGGGAGCCGGAGCAGAAGGTAGGCCGCACCCGCGCCCCTTCCATGTTGGCGCATGTCCGTGGTTCCAAGTACCTTCCCAATGGTCCGCTTAGGTCTGCCAAATGGACGCATACTACACCGACCTACACTGGTATCCTCTTAGTTCCAAAAAGACCCAGGCTGGCGGGACAGACGTCTTTGCGGTGGCCTGCACCGATGGTAAGCGGCGTCCTATGCTGCCTACGCATCATACACACGTCACACGCCTATGATGCAAACAGGTTCTGTCAAGATTATAAGCCGTACGGGGCGTGTGGAGAAGTCCATCGAAGCGCACCGAGGGGCGTGCATTTCGCTGCGCTGGAGCTTTGACGGTGAGGAGCTATCGTCCACGGGGTAATTCAGCATGTGCTGTTGTCACATCGTCTCATGCATGTAACCTGCTATCCAGGGACGGCTCTCGCGACCGCTGGCGAGGATGGGTCGGTAAAAATTTGGTCGCGGAACGGAATGCTGCGGTCTACCCTTGCCCAGGCTGATAGCCCAGTCTATTCGATCGTCTGGGCGTACGACTGCGATCAGCTCTGCTACTGCACGGGATCAAACGTGGTTATCAAATCGCTGTCGTCAAACGCTAAGCAGAACGCGTGGCGGGCACATGACGGGGTTGCCCTGAAAGTTGACTGGAGCCCTATCAACCACCTGATTGTGTCCGGTGGCGAGGACTGCAAGTACAAGGTAAGATGTCGTACCTGCTCGATGGCGTTTCCATGGTGTTAGTACGGCCTACCAAGGCTTAGGGATTTGAGGAGGCTGCACACCAGCGCGCACGGCACCAAGAAAACCATAGTCGCTTGGATGCTTTTCATTAAAAGATGCATGTGTTGGTGTGATCAAGGACAAGTTCACTGGGGCTTGACGGCGGAGGGGGGTTCGCAGTCCATGGGGCACTTCATAAGGAAATGGTGCACTGCGGAGAGTACCCAGCATGGTTACGAATGGGCATCCGAGGTCGACTGCCTCGGTATGGCTTTGCTTGATGGTCAGGGTCCTCATACAGTGCTGGTGATTGCGGGCTGCCTGCATCTGCGTGTCAGCCTAGATAAACCCTCATTCCTCTACGGTATAGCATACTTACCAATATAGCCAGAACGAATGATTATCTACTGCGCAACGCATCGCATGCCCCATCGACAAGCGTATCGCTGCTCTTGCCGCAGGTGTGGGACAGCTTTGGGCGGCTGCTGTACCAAAGCAGCATTTTCGACTACCCGGTGACCTCAGTTTCCTGGAGCCCCAGCGGAGAGCTTTTCGCGGTTGGTTCCTTCAACAGCCTGCAGCTCTGCGACCGCATGGGGTGGGCGTACTCCAAGGTAAGCCAGCTGCCGCTGAGGTGAGCCCTAGAAGTCCGTCAGAAAAGGATAAGAAACGGACTTCGAAGGGGCAATACTTGTGCGAAGCGTGCATACGTGCTGGTCAGGGCGTCGTAGTACGCATCTATGTGCTGCATCTCGCTGCTGATCCCCGAGGCCGGGGGTAAAAGATAATCCGCGAATCCACGGCCGAGGCCAGGGGCGTGTAAGGCGGTAAGTGGGGCTGCACGTCACCTGACTCCATCGGTTAGCACCCAGCATCGCATCCTGATGGCAGGTCCACTTGAAGGACACTGGCTCCATCATGTCGCTCAGCTGGACGGCGGACAGCACGCAGCTGTCGGGCGCGGGCGGCACAGGCATCGTGGTGTTCGGACAGGTGGTGGACCTGACGCTGGAGGACGGCAAGATGCAGGTGGGTACGAGGGGGGTGGGCGGGGCTTATGGGGTTTTGCGGGCAGGTCAGGCGTATGATTTTGGGACAGTAAGTACCGTGCAAGTGGGTTCTGGAGGAGGTTACAGGTGCTTTGGGAGCGCGAGGAAATCACTCACCAAGAGTTCAGACTCCGGTCTGATTCGGATCGTCATACCGCGGGCAACTTGGGGAACCCGACAGTGGTAAACGGCACTGGGAAGGGCCTCCCGCTGGCATGTGAGCCACGTTCCTATTGACGAAGCGGCATGGAATGGGCCCTGGTATAGGACGGTACCTGCGCGGGAGGCTCACCATGCAGCAGACACGGCGGTGCTGTCGGCCTGCCGTCTTGCTGTCAGCCGTGTGTAGTGCCGCGGAACAGCCGTTCAGGATGTTAAGGCAAGCGGCACTGCTCTGGTCCGATTAAGCGCTTCGAGTCTAGGCGACTTGCAGCGGAGGCTTCAATGCTTCCGTCATGCCCATGGTCAATGGCTTTCAATTAGCGGGGAGACACGGGCCTCCATCAAGGACCACATGCTGCGATGGCTGCGTGGCGTTGGGAGCGTGTATGATGCGGGGTACCCGCAGGACAAGGGATGTATGGGTGTCGATTATAATTGTGTGTAATGACGTTTTACTGCGGATCACGTATCATCCAGATAATGAAGCGTGACGGCTATCGTTGGGAGGATCGCCTGAGGTTCCGTTAAGCCAGAGTTAAGTCGTCATTTCCGCTGTGTCACCGGCTCCTGTCACTCGCGCAGGCAACCGTGGTTGACGAGCAGAAGATTGTGGTGAATGACATCCTCAATGAAAACGCGGACGAGCTGCCGGAGTTCAGGGACCGCGTCATTAAGGTGTCCCTGGGTGAGTGCTTTGCCCCAGTGACCTCGGCCGACCTGGGGAGGGGTGGTAAGGACGACAACAATTGCACTCCCAGGGTTCGTCTACCGGCGCGGCCCGCCGGCCGTTCCTATCTCAACCAACGTAGCACCCTGCCGCTATTTGCTCAGAGCTCAACAACAGGGGAAACCCGCGTGTGATCCCCAATTGCAGGCTACGGCTACCTGATCGTCGCAACCGCCACGCAGTGCCACGTGTACAACACCACCAACCTCGGCACGCCACACATCTTCGACCTGAAGGACACAGTCACGCTCCTCTTGCAGGTGCATTGGGAGACAGAACAATGGGTGCATGATTGGCGATCCGGCTGTAGTCCATTGCAGCTATAATCGATGACTGGGGTGTGCTGGAACTCCGGGTAGTGTAGGACCGCGTGTGTTACAGAAGGAGAAGCAACCGTCGGGGCAGGACTGTCCACGACGGCATGTTATGCAACCATAATGCAATTGTCTAAAGCAGCTACCGGTAACTCGGATTCTCCCTTGCTTGTCGTACGCAACCACAGGCCGAGCGGCACTTCCTTCTCCTGGACAACTCGACGGGCATCCAGATCTACACCTACGAGGGCCGCCAGATCTGCAACCCCCGCTTCCAGGGCCTTCGCACCGAGCTGCTCAACTCGCAAATGATCACGCTGTCCAACGACACCATTGCGGTGCTCGACCAGCAGGCCTCGGGGACGACCGTGCGGTTCTTCGACACGGCGCAGGTGAGGGAGGAACTGGCTATGCGCGTGTCTCCCAGCGGTGCCTCCAATTGAGCTTTGCGGCATGCCACGAGGGTTAAGCGATTCTGGAATGAACGGTGCAACGGTGTCCTTGCGGGTGGTTGTGCTCGCTGCCACCTCAACCCGTGCCGTCGCCGGTCACGCCGCTGCACACGTGAGAGCCCTATGTGGCTGAGGCTGACGCCACCTATTTCGCGTGCGATCCATGATCGCAGGGCCGCCCGCTGGGCGACCAGTGGTCGCACACGCTGGAGGTGAAGGAGATCGCTCTCAGCCAGGCCGGCACCATCAATGACCGGCAGCTCATCATCATCGACCGCAACCGGGACCTGTACCTGCTGCCGGTCATGAAGCGGAACATCGCCAAGCTGGCCGCCATGTGCGACTCGGCGCATTGGCACGATTCCACGGCCATGCTGGCGGCCATGGTGGACCAGCGGCTGGTGAGTAATGTAGTAGCCCAGTAGCCCGCGGCGGGATAAGGGTGGATCGTGGGTGTGCGGGAACAGAGAGTGCCATATGGTGGTAGGAAGTGCGTCGGGACCCGCTGGGAACTGGAGCATGCAGCCCTTGCCGTTGTTGGTCCCCTCCCTCCTAAGCTGTCCATAGTTACCTGGGGATGAGGGCCCGCAGTCGTCTGGCTGCATCCCAACTTATATTGCGCCCTCGCCCCATGCGCGCCCCCCCCCCGCTGCCTGCAGTGCGTGTGGTACTACCCCTCCGAGGTGTACGTGGACAAGGACCTGCTCACCAAGACCCGCTACACGAAGGCGGACTCGGACTTCGGCAAGTCCGCGCAGATCCAGATGTTTGCGGGCAACCGCTGCCTCGTCCGCCGCTCCGACGGCGTGCTCGTCTCTGCCGCCACGTCGCCATACCCCGCTGTACTGTACGACATGGTGCGCCGGCAGCAGTGGGACAAGGCGACGCGGCTGTGCCGCTTCATCAAGGACCCCACCATGTGGGCGACGCTGGCGGCCATCGCCATGTCCTCCAAGGAACTCAACACTGCCGAGGTGCGTGGGCAGCAGCCTGTGTCGAAATGCCTTATTCAACCACGGCAGTGGGCTTTCCGGAAGGTTCTTCTACAGCAACGCACAGGACTGAACACTTTGCTTGGTGCCTGGACTCGTGCTTCATGGTGCATGCACACGGAGTTGCGCTTTGTGAGTTAATGGAGAGTCCTAAGGAAGCGCTCCAAGTCGCGAACCGCCCTGGCCTGCCTGCCTGTCCTCCTCGCAGGCGGCGTTCGCCGCGATCGATGAGGTGGACAAGACGCATTTCGTGCGCAAGGTGAAGCTCATCCCAACGGAAGAGGGCCGCAACGCTGAGCTGGCGGTGTACCGGCGCAAGCCCGAGGAGGGCGAGGCCATCTTGCTGCAGGTATGTGGGTTACGGGAATAGGCCGCGCTCTGGGCAGGAGGATTGGTGCCGGGCATGTACCGTTTGCTCCAGCCGGTAGAGTGCCACCCTCGCGCTAGTTATTGCAAGTCGGGGCTCTGTAACGTAGCCTACTGTTCGGTGCCCAGGCGGGTTTGGTATTCCGCGCCATCAAGCTCAACATCAAGCTGTTCAACTTCGAGCGCGCTCTGGACTTGGCGGTGCAGTACAAGCAGCACCAGGACATCGTGCTGTACTACCGCCAGCAGTTCCTGCGCGCCGCCAAGCAGCAGGAGACCGTCACGCGCTTCATGCAGATGAACGACTCGGTGGGTCACTAACTAGGCTGGGGTACGCTGGCAGGGCGTCGGTCGTATGCCTCCTCGTTGCATGGATATAATCTGTGCCTGAGGAACATGGGTGCATGTTATGCAAAGCAATTAGAAGTCCTGATTCCCTAACTAGGCATCGGACTTATTGCGATGTTGCCGGTGGCTACTGGCGTTTGTGGTATGTAGATTATCTTATATCCAAATGTCTGTTGCCTCCTTTCATGCTGCAGGTGGTGGTGGACCCTGTCGCGGTCAAGAAGAAGGCCGAGGAGGAACGGATCAAAGAGTCGCAGCGGCCCGGCGCAAAGCGTTACATTTAGACGAAGTAGGAGCAGGCGTGTGGAGATAAGCACCCCATTGTGCGGAACTTGCCGAAGTGGACAGCGAGATGGCGCAGCGGTTTACAATGCGGCGCGCGTGGGCAGGGACGGTAGTGGGAGGTTTGTGGTGTCCCCGGATGACATTATGACGTGCAAGGTCATTCGGGCATACATTATGGCGTGGAATCCCTGGTGTGGGACATCCAAGCGACATGAACAGCGTGTGTGGGATCTTTTACTTCATCCTGACTGCCCCAACCCTGAGCACTAGGGGAGTTCGTCATTCCTACCTTTGTGGCACAAATGCGCGCATAGCAGCTTGTGAAATGTACATATGTGTTGGCTTGTGATCCCCGCTCAGCGCCAAAACGGGCTCGCAGCCGCTGACTGGCGGTGGCAAGGGGAGGTCAACCTGATCCTCGTGATTGGCCTCATGGCCGAACAGGGTAGGTTTCAACAGTAAAGTGTAAGCCTTCTGTGTGTTTCACGATCACGTCGTTCGTGTAGTTGTGTGCGAGGCGGGCGCTGACCGCATATGCCGACCGAGAGGAATCTTCTCGAGAGGAAGCCTACGTGGGCATGTGGCCTCAGCACGCCCGTTAAGTTGCGACCCGTGGCCAGGGGGGAGGCTCGTGGCTCACAAGGGCCCGGGTAGCTTTGCATAGGTCCCAAGAAAACACAACAGATCCCTTCGTCTCAAAATTCCTTTACTTCAGGCAGCATCCACGTCGGGCACCATCCGTTCCGCGCACTTCTGTCGCATTTCCAGCCTGTGGCGACATTGGAGCGTCCTGTCTTGTGCAGGCGAACGGCGTCACAGACGTCAAAGGACGTCTGTGACGTTAAAGGACGTCACAGCTGGCAGGTAAAAAGGAGGCGACAGAAGCGGGAGGTTCAGCAGCGTGTCCACTTGGATTTGCACAGGCCTATGGCTTGTGAAGTGAGATGGGGTCAATTTGGCTTCCAAGCTTCCGTCCTTGTGCCATTCCTCCTGGCGTCTATAGTTACGGGGACAGGCGGGGCGCTGGTCCCTGCTGGTCACATGGGTCCACGTTGTCGTTTCGTACCAGAGTTGCATTCACAGTACTGTTGCGTCGCCGTACGCAGCTGGTGAAATTCACGGACCTTCGTTTGCTGATGATTGACGTACTTGTTCAACCTGCCGCTGACGAAGACGGATCGGTTCTTGCGGGCCGAAGTGCCGTTATTCATTACCGGTCGCCTTTGGGCCATGCCACTGCACCCTTCGTGGCATTCGCTGGTCAATCAGTAGTGGCAGTATGTCAACCTGGTAGAAAGCTCCCGTTGCCCAAACATAACCGGCGGAAACCCACGTGCTACAACTGATTTCTTTCCACACACATGAATGAAGAAAATGGAATAAACAACGAGATTGAGTTTAGTCAGACCGCATCTTATTAACGAGGTAATATGGCCGTTGTTCGGTTGGTCTAGAACATTCTTATGCCGGTATAGTGCAGCTAGCACTACAAGACGTTTTCATTTGGCGTTCCCGTGAAGCAGCGCAATACCAATGCAACGTGTCATGATAAAGGCTTCCAGACCAGCGCAAGGATTTGTCCAAGACCTTTGCACAAATGACCAAACGGCACATCTCCCAGATAAACGGGGACGATGAGGGGAAAAATGAATACTACGGACCTGCTAAAGAAAGGACCGATGCGCCGTCATCCTATCTACATAGCCGAACAAGGCGAGCCTAGGCGCGATCAGCATACGGAAATGTGCTTGCACGTCGCAATCAATGTAATATACAGAAGTAACGTACGTGGTGGACGTGCTATGGGGTTGGTAACGCTCCTAAGAAAACCGGGTATGAAATGGTAAACGTGAACTTGGACCATCCAAGGACACCGCAAAATTAACATGTATTTTTTAATTTGTGCCTTGAAACGTCAGGACGTTAGAATTGGTACAGACGCACCACACAATTTCGTGTCAACGGCTACTGGGAGGGCACGTCCGTACGCCCTTACCTGAGGACGCGGGAGAATATGTTGGGCGCCTGTCCCACCAAGTCTTCACTTTTAACACCATCTGCTCCAGTCTTTTGGTTATCAAGCCGGCTTGCTCTCAATCGATCAAGATGGCTCTCTCAGTGGACACCGTCAATGGCCGCGAGGTGCGGCGATCTGGACCATATGTTTGGCGCAGGTCGTTGGGTCTCACAACGGCACGCTACGCAAAGGATTCACACTTGATACATAGTTGGACAGCGTGGAAGCGAACCTTGCTGTAATCCGCTGGAGCCCGCGAGGCCAGCCGACTGATCGCGCCGCAGCCGTCGCCCAGCAGTCGGCAGGAGAGCGACATTGCCAATAACACAGTCAACGCTTTCCCGACCAGTTTTCAATACCCAACAATTTTCTGACCCAATTCGACGGACTTACTCTTTAACATGCAAGTCCTTCGGTTCGCCTTTCAACCTTTTGCGCCCTGCCTTCCTTGTTTACACCTACAGTACAAGGTCAAGGATATCGCTGAGGCGAACTTTGGTCGCATTGAGATTGAGCTGGCTGAGGCAGAGATGCCCGGTCTGATGGCTTGCCGCACGGAGTTTGGCCCCGCCCAGCCGTTCAAGGGCGCCAAGATCACGGGCTCTCTGCACATGACCATCCAGACGGCCGTGCTGATTGAGACCCTGGCGGCTCTTGGAGCTGAGGTGAAGTGGTGCTCCTGCAACATTTTCTCCACCCAGGACCACGCCGCCGCCGCCATTGCCCGCGACTCGGCTGCTGTGTTTGCCTGGAAGGGCGAGACCCTGGAGGAGTACTGGTGGTGCACGGAGCAGGCTCTCACGTGGGCTGGTTGCGACGGCCCTGATCTGCTGGTTGACGATGGTGGCGACGCTACCCTGCTGATCCACGGTAGGCTTGTGCCAGCTGGTTCTTACATGGCCCCCTGATGCCGTTGCCCCGTATCAGTAATATGTAGAGATGGGTATACAGGATAGGACAAACACGTTTGGCTATTACACGCAATGTGATTGTGGGGGTCCCGGTTCAAGATTGCACAAAAAGTTATTTCTGAACTCCTTGACTTCGCAGAGGGCACCAAGGCTGAGACAGCCTTTGCCAAGGACGGCACCGTCCCTGACCCGGACAGCACCGATAACGCCGAGTTCAAGATTGTCCTGGCCCTGATCCGCGACTCTCTGAAGAAGGACCCCACCAAGTGGACCCGGTGAGCACCAAGAAGTGCACGTTACATGTACAATCCAGATTGAGCATTTCCGGGTATCCACGTGACACAACGTACCGCCACTATCTGTACGCCTGAGCTGTTTAGTGATTGGTCTACGGGTCACTAACCTGGCATCCTAATTATTCCGGAATGCAGATTCTCTGGGTTTCTCACTGAACCTGTGTTTCTTGATTGCGTGCAGCATGTCGAAGAAGTGCGTCGGTGTCTCGGAGGAGACCACCACTGGCGTGAAGCGTTTGTATGAGATGCAGACCAGCGGCACTCTGCTGTTCCCCGCCATCAACGTCAACGACTCCGTGACCAAATCGAAGTTCGACAACGTGTACGGCTGCCGCCACTCCCTGCCCGATGGCATCATGCGCGCCACTGACGTCATGCTTGCCGGCAAGACCGCCTTCATTGCCGGCTACGGTGATGTCGGCAAGGGTTGCGCTTCGGCCATGAAGGCAGCTGGCGCCCGTGTCATCGTGTCGGAGATCGACCCCATCTGCGCCCTGCAGGCTTGCATGGAGGGCTACCAGGTGAGGGCGCTACAGGAATTTGTGCAGAACCATGTTCACATGCTTCACGAATATCATACACCGTTAAAATGCTGATAAGCATCTGGGCACGTCTGGGTGTGATTTTTGACCTTGTTTGGCCTCACGTCTGTGTTGACATAATGTGTTGTGTACTGCTGTGGCGGTGTCTATATTTGGGTTCGCGCAGGTGCTGCCCCTGGAGGACATTGTTGACTACGTCGACATCTTCATCACCACCACCGGCAACAAGGACATCATCATGGCCGAGCACATGGCCAAGATGAAGAACAACGCCATTGTGGGCAACATCGGCCACTTCGACAACGAGGTGGACATGGCTGGCCTGTACGGCTTCCCCGGAATCAAGCGCCAGAACATCAAGCCTCAGGTCGACCGCTTCATCTTCCCCGACGGCCACGCCGTCATCATCCTGGCTGAGGGCCGCCTCCTGAACCTGGGCTGCGCCACCGGTCACCCCTCGTTCGTCATGTCCTGCTCGTTCACCAACCAGGTGGGTTACGCACATTTTGTCGTGTACGCGTTGGGAGTAATGGATACATGCGAAAACGGGCTGTGCAAACCTATTAAGCAATCGGGTCTTAGAAGAATGCGGACAAAATAAAACCTGCGCCAGCTGAAATCTGACTAAGCGCAACATGTTTTTGCAACCTCAGGTCATTGCCCAGCTGGAGCTGTGGAACGAGCGTACGACCGGGCGCTACGAGAGGAAGGTCTATGTGCTGCCGAAGCACCTTGACGAGAAGGTGGCTGCTCTGCACTTGCCCAAGTTGGGCGCCAAGCTCACCCGCCTGTCGCCTGACCAGGCTACGTACATCAACGTGCCCGCGGACGGCCCGTACAAGCCGCTGCACTACCGCTACTAGACGGATATTGCTGAAGCATGCGAGCATTATCCCAGATTCTGCAGGCGCCAGAAGCCTGGCAGTCATTATCTAAGTAGACGATGGCGCAGGGCTCATGCAGAGATGGTGCTCTGGTAATGTTGATGCATTCGTCGGAAGTCCTCAACCGCGAGGAACTGATTTTGTGTCCGGTCAGGCTGGGCATGGGGGTGCGTTGCCTCGTGGCTAGTAGCGTATGTCGTGTCGTTGACAGCCAGAGGGCAAGCTGGTGCCGTACCCACATGTGCCTTCAGCGTCCCGTCCTATTCAAATACAGACTGTGAATGTTTCTCCGCATGGTGTGGTGATGAGTTTATTGCATTATGATTGCAAGAGCTGCAACATTTGCAATGGCAGGAAGTCCGGACTCTCTCTATTCGCTGTGAGGATGTAAACCTCATCTTGATTCTAATTTATCCTCGGGTCCGTGTTGATCTTGTGTATGCCATGCCTTTCTCGCATGCCGTGCTTTCTCACCCGCGGCCGCTGTGCAGACTCATTACGGGAGCACCGATGGGACGGGTTGCAGAACTGCACAAACAATACTACACTACACAGTGAATCTTGGTACTGTCGTACAGCTGCAAGTGACATGGATATGGACGTCACTACGGTATGGACGTGCCGATGTGAGGTGTAAATAGCAAATTCGAGCAAGTCGAATATCCCGGGAGTTCTGTCCACTCGCCAATTTCTCAAAACTCAGAATTTTTAAGTTGGGGTGTTTCACTTAGTGGTTTCGAATGCGCAAACTTCGTACGTTTTGGGCACAGTGTGCAAGTGTTGGGCGCAAAAGCCTGTATATAATACAGTAGGAAATAGCAGGATTTGCCGCAAGGGTGACATGTGAATTGGTTGGACGGACGTAGATCAAGGTAAACCCTGTATGCACACAACCACCCACAGCAGCCCTGAGGTCGTCGCAAATTGTGCCTCGCTTAGTGCCCTTCCCTGTAATGTGTCGGCGACTGGTTGCACGTTTGCGCAACGGGACACACGGTGAGGACTGGGTTAAGCTAGAAGAGGATCAGATAAACTTATGTGAAGGGACAGCTACATGGGGATCGGACAAACACCATGCATATAGGTCGGCATACCCTGCGCACGTTGCAGGTACCGGTAAGATGGTCTGTGTACTGGTACGGCAGTGCAGTTCTCAAAGTTTTCGTCTGACATGTGCACCGTCGAGGGTAAATGAACAATGAGTGTATGAGGTCAGGACACTTCAGGGCGTCAGACTGTACACCGCTTGTAAGGACCAAAAGGCTGTTCCTGCGTGCCCTACTGGCCTTGCGTGCAGAATGTACTGCCATCGTTAGCACATGCATTGCTACACCAGCACATGCAAGGGGCCTAAACGCCTTAAATCCAGAATGCTCGGTGTGAATTTATGACACGCATTGATATGGCCCGATGTTAGTTACTTTAAGAAATCCTATGTTGGTTAACCATGGCCCATGGCCCCTCCCAAGGGCAGCATACCTGCCTTGCCGTTCAGCCCAAATAAGGATAGGACCAAAAAATTCTTCGGGTCAACGGTGTCTCTTGCAACCATGCCGGAGCCAATCTGGCGACGACGACGCGCCGGAGTCGGGCGACATCGACGCGCTTGCGCGCATGCTGAGCCTTCAGGCCGCGAAGCTTCGAGCATCAATAGGCGATGATGAGCTGCGGAAAAGCTATGACGGTTATGAAGCGACAAGCAGCGGCGCGTTCGGCCTGCAGGTTCGCCAACTGCGTCATGGGCCAATGTAGACCAGTGCTGCACACAAAATTTGCACTATCGTTTTTGCAGCTGTTTTTGTCGCTGGATAACACCTGCCATGAGATGCCTGAAAAGGCGCAGGCTCACACACGCACACGCGTGTCCGCGCCCACGCCCCCACCTCCATCACTGCTCTGCCTGCAGTCCTATCAGCTGGAGGAGCGTGTGTTCAAGGAGATTGGGCCCGGCTTCTTTGACTCTAACGATTTTGAGGTGGTCCAGCAACTGGGCCGCATCAGCGTCAACAGGGTGCGCGGGGTCCGGGCTGCCACACGCCGCATGCTCGCATCGTGCCCGAAGCCCCATCGCCACAAGAGCAAAAGTATTTAGCCCTCTAGAACTTAGCGTAACAGGTGACCGCAAGCGTACGTACGCCGAATGGGTTAGGCGCATTCCGTGCATGCGCGACTCTGCTTTGCCATGGTCAGCGTCCCTCCCCCCAACCCACGGCGATGCAGGACACAAGCGGTACCGTGGAGGGCGTCACCGCCGTCATCGCGTACGCCGCCCGCTTCCTGCCGCGACTGCCCATGCAGCGGCCTCTGACGGTACTGCTCAAGGTACGGTACGGCACTCGCGGTGAGGGTGGATTTCGTACGGCAGACGTCCTGTCGTGCGGCGGCCGCCTGCTGCCATTGTTCCCAGGATCCCACGGGGGCGGTCCTTGTCCCCAGTCGGCAGCTGCGTCGTGGGTCCACTCTGGGCCCGAGTCTGAAGCGCAGACGCTGCGTGTCCCTTCCTGCGCAACGGCTCAGCGTGCAGCCGCGGGCTTTGTTGGGCAGCACACGGGCAGAACCCTCGGATCCCGCACCCTACGCCCTGCGCCCTGCTCCCTGCCGTGCGCGTGTCGCCCCGCCTCCCTCACCCCTCCCCGCAGGAGTACCTGCCAGTGGCCCGGGCGGTAGCTTTCAACGAGCTGCTGGTGCTGTCCAAGCTGTCCGACCTGCCAGAGGACCAGTACGTGGTACGAGGGGCGGAAGGAAGGGGCGGGCTGGGGGCGGGCTGGGGGTGGGCTGAAGTTGGGCTGGGGGTGAGCTGGGTGGCCGCCGGCGAAGGGCGGCTTCATGCCGCCTGGGCGGCCAAGTAGCTCATCTCCGCATCCTCGCTAACTACGCTAAGGCGCATGCGGTCTCCTGGTCCACCTACCCCGCCGCACCTGCTCCTTCCCACCACCCCGCTGCGTCCCTCCCCCGCTGCCCCAGGCTGCCAACCGCCCCACCCGGCGCACCCCGCCCGTGGTGCCGCTGCTGGGCTACTTCCTGTCCGCACCCACCGAGGAGGCCGCCTCGCTGTCCATGGACTCGGAGGCGGACAGCGTGTGGCTGGTGTACAAGTGGGAGGGAATGCGGCCGCTCAACATGTACCTCACGGACGTGCGGCCGCCGGAGCCGGCGAAGTCGTTCTTCAAGAAGAAGTACGTCGGGGCTGCATGGGGAGGGGAGGGGACGGGAGGGGATGCGGTGATGAAGCACCGGTTGCGAGTGGACTCCGTGAGCGGGCGATGATGCCTTACTAGGGGGTGGGGGTGGGGGTGGGGGAAGGGGTGGGGGTGGGGGTGGGGAGGGGGGTGGGGGTGGGGGGTTCGAGGAAGATCCGTGGAAGCGAGAAAAACCCGTTTTGAAAAGACGTTTCGACATGCATGCTGGAGAACTGGGGGTGGGGGTGGGGGCGCACCAAGAGGTGAAAGCAGGTGCCGACCGCGAAAACACGACGCGCGCGGCAGACGGTACTGGGTGGAGGGGTTAAGAAATTGACCTGCAAGCCTGCGGCAAAGCGTCGCATACACATTCCCGCCCGCAGCACTGTGCAACGGCTCGTGCCCCGCCAGCCCTCCCGGCTACCGACCCAGCACGCCCACGCCGACTCCTTGGCGGACGCACGACCTGCAGGGAGGTGGCCGAGGCGGAGGCCTGGCGCGCCCGCCACACCATGCTGCGTAGCATGGCGCGTTCGCTGCTGGGTGCTGTGGCTCACTGCCACGGGGCTGGGGTGGTCCATGGGTCGCTCTCCAGCGGCACGGTGTTCGTGAGCGCCACGGAGGACTCAGACGCAGCGTCTCTGTTCGTCAAGCTGGACAACTTCGGTTTCGGGAGGCTGGACACAGCGGGTGGGTAGTGGGGTTGGTGGGAGGTAAGGGGGAGAACGCGTATCGCGACCACAGGGCAGGAAGGGAACAAGAAAGGCGGGATGGGGTCGGGTAGGGCGGACGAAGTGGTGAATCCGATGGAGGAGTTATGGTGTTGCTAGCTGGAGAGTTGGGTGGGGCACGGGTGGGGGTGGGGTTGCATGGAACCCCCGTGTACGAAAGAGAAAACCATTAGGAAAGCCGTTTGGAGATGCATGCTGGACAACTTGGTGGGGCTCGAGGGAAACCCGTGGATGTCCGAAAAAATCGTTTAAAACAGAAGTTTTGAGATGCATGCGGGAGAACTGGGTTGGGGATACGAAAGCCGAAGGTCGTAATATGACCTTTGGCGGCTAAGCTATATCGGCTACGGCGAGACGAAAGGAAGCGAGGACCCCGCGCGACGCACGTAAACTTGGTGGGGCTGGGGTGGGGCTCGGGTCCTTGGGTCACCACGGCAGCGAGGAGAGGAACGCGTCCCCATCTGGTGGTGGCTGGGCGAGCTGCTGCCCTGCCGCGGCCGCGCAGTGGCTCTCCTCCAGCCCGTCACCCCTCGACCCCTCTCCGGCCTTGTCCCGCTGCCCTCCCCCCCAGGGACCCCTCTGGGTCTGTCCTCCCCGCAGCTCCCCGGTCAGGACCTGGATAGCACCGCACCCCGGGAGGGCCGCAAGCACGACCTGCAGGTGCGGCCATCACAGCTGTCACCAGCTGTCCATGCCCAGCTGTCAACGTCATCGCCTGGCGACGTTCTCCCCCGCACACAACCCTCGTTTCTCCTCCTACAATCCTTCGCGCTCCCTCTCCTGCATCCTCTCTCCCCCCCCCGTCCCTCACAGGTTCCTCAGTACCGGTACTCAACCCACGTTTCCATTCATGCGCACTCAAACGCGTGTCCGAGGACTATTCGCCACCTGCTTTCTGCCACCCGTTTCCTACGTCGTGTAACCGGGTCTCCTCGGCCCCCTCCCCACTTCCGCCCCGCCAGGCCACCGCCCTTACGCTGCTGGAGGTGTTCTCCACAGGCACCGCCACCTCGCCCGCGGGCTCCCTGGCCCGCCCCACCCTCACGCGCCTGCTGTTCGACATCTACAACGACGACGTGCAGGCGCTGCGCCAGTACTGCGACGACGACCCGGCCCTTGCGCGCATGGTGGCGCTGCTGGACGAGGGCGACCGGGCCGGCTGGGACTTTGTGGCGCAGCTGGTGCGGGGCAGCAGGGCCGCCTCGGAGCTGGTGCTGCACCCCTTCCTGGCGCTGGCATGAGGGGGATTTTACAAAAGAACCTGCGAATCCGCATGAGGGGGGGCCAGCGAACGGGGGGCGTGGTTTGGACGGGAAGCGCCCCTGGAGTGGCATCGTGTAAATGCATGGGTGAGCTGGAGCCGCCGTGTTGGGGCGGAGCTCCTGGAAGATGCGCAGAGGGGGAAGGACGGAGCGGGAGGGGAGCGATGCACTTGCGCGTGCAGCGGGGCGCGTTGCGTCGCATCTTGCATGGCCCCATGCATTGAAACGTCGTAAGATATGCGTGCAGCGCACCGCAGCGCACCGGGAGGAGCGTGAAGCCAGGGTCGCGGACGCTTCTAGCTCACTAGGTATGACCATTGAGAGTTGATCGCTGGTGCGCATGTCACTAAGCTATCACGCTGCACCTGCCGCATGTTGCTAAGCTACTATCTAAACGAGAGGAGGGATGCACGAACCGAGTTCGAACCTTGCGCCACAGTTTCCCTAAACGCTGCTGTCCTTCGGAACGCTGAAGGTTAGGCCGGCGGTGGACATACAGAGCAGCCCTTTTAGGTGTGGCGATTGGCCGCTGCATGCCCGTTGATTGTCCCGGTTGCCAGTTGACGGTTAGACGCGGTTATTGAGGTGCATGCTGCCTCCTGAGGTCGCCTACGTAATTACCGATGACCATAGCAGTGCGCCGCCATGTGTTCCGCGGCTGTGCCCACCCAGTGCCGCGGTATCGGGCCACCCGCTGCGGCTTGTCGGATGGACGCGGTTACCGCTGTGGCCTTTCAAATGCTACTTCTCATCAGTTCTCATTTAGTCCTTCGTCTCGCTGCATCATCTAGCCAGGTTCATGATGCTCGCCGTCTAAAATTACATTACATGGTGAAGGGCTATGCACATGGCACATGAGCTGAACACCCCGCCTCAACGCCCGCGCCTGACACCCTCCTAGGGCGGTACTCGTACAGTCCATGCACCGCTGCCAAGAAGGCGAACACACCGCCTTGGCCGGGCGCTCCGGTCACACAGCCCTCCAGGCACTTGCCGTTCAAACACACACACTGCCGTGCCGCTACTGGAGTACACGGCAGCGCTCACGGCGCCAGGTGCCGCTGTCCACATTGTCACCCTAACCACCGCCACGAACCACAACCGCGTGCGCCCAATGCCCGCCGTTGCAGCGCACAATGTGCAATACCCAAGCAGCAATGCCAGGACAGACCCGACCCGTCCGGCAGTCATTTCCCAGTGTTTGATAGCACCAGGTGAAGCTAACCTACAGGTCACTGTCGGTCACTGTCACCGGCGCTGCGCTGCGCCGTAACGCCTCAGGCTGCTGCCAGGATGCATCGAATGTGGCCAGTGTCCAGGATCGCACACGGCCAAAACCACGGCCCACCCCTGACGACGATGACGACGGACGGGCGGACACCGCAGTGGCTGAGCCAGACCCGGCAGCTGCAGGCCACCTAGTTGGTCGTCCGTAGGCGGCAGGCAGCACCCCGGTGCTAGGTGTCACCAGGGCAGCTTCCCTCCTCACCTCACCTCGCTGCAGCCAGCCGCCGCGGCAGCAGCCAGTCGCCTGGCCAGCTCCCAGAGCGCTGCGGCCCACTGCACCGCCAACTGCTCCCTCTCGCAGGCACCGCTGCAGCCACAGCCGCCGGGGCGCCACAGCCCCAGGCTGCTGCCCCGCGGCATCAGGCCCCCACCCCACAGCGTCACGCGATGCGCCACGCGGCCGACTGCGGCGGCGCCATGGCACAGCGTCAGCAGACGCAGGCAGGCAGACGCTGGCAGCGGCTGCTGGGGTTAGCTGATGCAGCAGCTCAGCCGTCAAAGTCCGAGCGCCAGTATTGCGAGGTGCCCGGGTACATGATGTCTGAAAGGGGCAGGGGCAGGGGAGGGACGGCTTGATGCAGCGGGAGCTGGATGCGGGGGGTGGAGGGTGCGCGGAGAAGAAAACGTCCCCGCTGGCACCCTGTGAGGCCCGGCGCTACTTCTTCTTCGCGCCCAAAGAGTCGTCTTCCAGGTCACCGCTTCAGCCGCTGCCTGCTGTTCCCCGCTTCAGCCGCACCCCCGTCCGCGCACCCCCGCCCCTGTCCACGCTATCACTCCTCAATCACCGTATCCCTTCCCCCCTTCCCAAGCGCACAAGTCCGCTAGCAGCTGTCGGCACCTAGCCGCTGTACGCCCTAGCGGCCCTACGCTGCGCTGCTGTTGCGCTGCTTGCTACTGCGCTCCTTGCTGCATGGGCCTTTGGCGCTCGTCGCCAAGTTATGGATAACCAAACGGATTTTGCACATAGGAATACGGATTCCTCGCCTCCTTTCCAGATTAGATAGCTGCGCTCGTCCCCCTGCTGCCTCATTCGCACGCCCTCATTGCGATGGTGATGTTCGGTGAGAGCCTTTACATACAACCGGTATGCCACAGCAGCCTTCGATTTCGATGCCACAGCAGCTTCCAGGCTCTGCTCCTCCGCCTTTCCCCCTCCTGCCAGCCCCCCCCCGGTCGTAATACGCGTTGTCTCGATGCCCCCTTCCAGTCCCACTCACTGGTGGGCAGCGGCTGGTCCTCGTCCTCCCACAGCCCCAGCTCCGCGATTTCGGAGCCCATCTTCTCCCAGTCCTTGAACACCACGCGTTCCTCCTTCGGCTCCAGAACCTGTCGGAGTGAAGCCCAACGGATGCACGTGTGCGTTCAACCAACCGAACTGGTGCGACAGCCAATACGGATAGAGTTGGGATCATTTGCAGGCGGCAGGATTCTCGGGGCACACAGCATGGGCGGATGCGACGGCGAGAGCGCGAGGAAAATGAGGCGGCAATCTGGCTGCGAGAGTCAACATTGGCCCCCGAGCAAAGCCCCTCCTGCACCAACGCCGGCCGCTGCAGGTCGCGTACCGTACCGTGTCAATCAGGCCGTACGTCACGGCCTCGTACGGGTTGAAGTACCGCGGCCGGGTGAAGTCCGTCACGATCTGCTCCTCCGTCTTACCCGTGCATGCCGCCAGGTACTTGGCCTACGTTGGCGATGTTCGGTGGCGGTGGGAGGAGCGGCTAAGAAGCGGTTTCTGTGCGACTGTGGCTCCGGGACCGTGCGTCTTTTTCACCCTCCTGCCGTCCCCAACAACACATTCCGCCTCAATCCTTCGAATTCCGATACCAATTAGGCGTCATAACCGCCATTCCAGCGATACCATATTCTGCTCCTGCGCGTCCGCTCCCGCCTACCCGCGGAAGGGCGCCCAACCCCATTGGTCCCTCGGACTGTGGCCCGTCTGTCCACTCACCACCATCGCAAACCCCCTCCATCCCTAACCCACACTCGCGACCGCACCATAGTCTGCGTCTTTTCACGCGTGATTTTGCGGTAAATGTCAATGTCTGACGCCTGCATCCCGTTCAGCCGCTGCAGCGGCTGGCGCAGCATGATAGTGGAGGAACGCAGGGAGGCGCGCTTGCCCTGTGGCGGGGTTGCGAGCGGGGGGAAGGGAGATGGTGAAGGGGGGGGGATGGAGGGAGAGAGGCGAGGAAGGGTTGCGAGGTTGCAAGGGACTCGTCGCGCACCGAAACGTGCTGCGTGGTATCAGAGGCGACAGGCAGTCTGGGGTCACCGGGACCATGACAACCATTCGACCGTTGTGCAGACGGTTATGTAACTGCAGAGTCAGCTGGTCACCAGCAGTGCCGTCAGCGCCGCGACTCGGCCTCTCCCCCGCTCCCCCGTTGCTGACTGGAACCCTATCAAGTGCCTCGCCTTCCTCTTCGCTTCCGCAGTCCCCCCTCGCGGCTCACCGGTGACCCAGCGCTCAGTAAGAGAGCGGCCTCCCCGAAGGCGTTGCCAACGCAGAGCGTGTAGATGGGGCAGAACTTCTGCACACCCTTCATCATATTGTACACCGCGATGGCCTCGTGCTCATTGCCATACTTGGTTGCGTTTTTCTGTACCGCAAACAGGACGCGGTTATGTGTCGCCGTTGCCGGCACCGGGCACGACGCTTCGGCCACGCAACCGGCCGCAGCATCGCCCACACACGCACCGCAATGCCCGTTGAGTTGATGTAGAAGAAGATGGGGTCCGGTGCCTCTTGTACCAATACAAACAGCTGTGCTGTGAGCAGCTCCGCAACAGACGAGTCGATGGGCATGCCCTGCGCGCCACAACCCATAGCACGACCAAGGTCGACCTACACATCGCGCACGTCGCACCGCACCCAGTGACAGCACATGCTATACATGACGCACCAGGTACATGATTCGTTCCGTAAAAAGGCGTGTAGCGAGGTCTGGTGGCGGCCCCGCCTCCTTCCACATCTTCTTCCTCAGATGCGCAAGTTTACGCTGCACGTAAAATGATCCAGGGATATTGCGTTTGAGGATGTAATTAACTGATTCCAGCAGAGTGCATGTGCACGCAC
The DNA here is from genome assembly GCA_003116995.1 of Yamagishiella unicocca. Taxonomy (NCBI): domain Eukaryota; kingdom Viridiplantae; phylum Chlorophyta; class Chlorophyceae; order Chlamydomonadales; family Volvocaceae; genus Yamagishiella; species Yamagishiella unicocca. Next base: position 92,097 of record BDSL01000159.1, on the reverse strand, counting down.
CGCCTGGACAACCACGCTTCCTCGTCGCGAGCCATGGGACGGCCTCGTGCACTGTACCAGCCGCTGCGGCCCAAGATTCTTGCCTACAAGTACATGGCTGCGGCCCAGGCAGCCCGCGTGGCTGCCGGCCAGCCGCTGCATTACTCCGCTACCTAGTCTTCGTCTATCGCAGCATACAAGCTAGGCAACCTAGATCTGAACGCTGTGGGCAATTCGGAGTTAAGATCAATGTATTATGACACGCTTTTAGGAAGGTCGTGTTCCGAAAGGTTGATGCATCGGGACAGCGAGACAACCCAAGGGCCCTGTGACCCTTGTTACGCCTTTCCACGCCGGAAACTCGCAGAAAGGTCTAAATATACATTACAATCATAGCACAAAAAAACACGCAAATGTATCCCCGGCGCCACTTCCGTGGTCGGGACCCCTACGTAGTCCTCCTCTTCGCGCAACTCGGGCACCGGGTGCTGCAGCTCGAGCACAAGCCCCCCGTGACGCTCGCGCTGGTGGCAGGCAAGCCGTCAGCATCTTGCGAGTACATGCACTCTGGGCTTGCCACAGTCCAGCTCTCCTGCCTTGCGCCCCCCGCAGTTAACGTCCTCCTCCACTTTGGGGCTTCGGATATCCTGCCCCCCAAAGTTTCCGCGATGATCCGAGGACTGTGTCTGCAGCCGCGCCTCATCTTGGAAGTACGTCGTGCGCAGCTCCGCCTGATGTCGTTGCGCTTGACTTTGGGGTTGGGCGCTCTTTCCACGAACGAACCTGTGGCATGTCCACACCGAGCGCATAAGGCGGTGATGCTGATTATGTATGTTTACGAGTGATGTGAAGAGACTCCAGAGCACGTAAGAGAGCTCCGGCGCCGGAAGACCCCGCCGCCAACTCACTGGGTCATCGTCACACCCAGGCCCCCAAACGACCCCAACAGCGCACCGCTAGCAATCAATCGTGACCCCAATCACGATCAAGCACACCAGTAATACCTCGGCCGCACCTCTTACTAATCCCCTCGCGCCCTGACCGCGCCGTGCCATGCCATGCCACGTCATTGCTCCCCCTCCTTTCAGAGCGGCCACCTGCGCCGGCTGGTGGTGCCGGCATTCCTCCACGCCGACGATGTGAGGCTGCCGTAGCTACGGCGCCGAAACCGGGGGTGGCATAAAACCCGGGGGGTGGGGGGACGGGATCAGGGGCCACAGGCGGACATCATAGCACACCAGCCCGCCAGCCCGCCGCCCTGTCCTGACCTTGCCATTGCGATCGGAGGGCCGCACCCTCACCCCAAGCTCCCCAAGCCCCTCCCGCCTGGTGCGGTGGCAAACTGGTGCCCCGTCAGCCCCCACGCCAGGCGACCCCCCTCCCTCCCGCCTCACCCCTTTCCTCTCATAATCCCCTCCGCGCCCGGAAACCACAGATGCACCTCTACTACAACATGTCGAGCCTGTTGTGGAAGGTAAGGCTCGAACCAGGGACGTGGCAGTGCCGTACGGGGTTTCGGGGCGCGTAACACGCGTCGAGGACCCTCCCTGAAGCGGCGTCCTGAAGGCCTTTTCAGAGCTCAGCCCCACTGAGAGGTGACACCTCGTGGAGGTGCCCTCGACAGCTGATGGTATAGCGGGCGGTCCAGACGCATGTGGTTGACAGATGCAGGAGCGCCCCCGGTTTCCCCGGTCCCCCTGCTCGACCGAGCACTCTCCGCTTTGCTGACGGTCGCGGCAGCAGGCTAGAGAGGCTTTGTGCCCTTCGTGCCCTTCGCCCCATTTCATCAACATGCATGCATGGCTGGCTGGCCGGCTGGCGGCCTCTTGACAGGGGGTGCAGCTGGAGCCGATCTACGGACACACCATGTTCGCCGCACTGGTTGCTGAGCTGCTGCTCCTGTCGCACGGGATAACCGTGCTGCTGGCGGCGCTCCTGGCGGCCTGCATCCCTGCATACGGGTGGGCGGGTTTCTGGGCTGGGGTGGCTGGGCTTGGCTTGCTTGTCGTACTATGTGATCTTTACTTCTTAAGTGATGAGGAAGCATTGTGTGGTTCATTACGCGGAAGTGAATTGTGAGCGGTAGTGCAGGTTGTTTTGATGCGTTGCCGGGCAGCGGAGTAGCAGCACCAGCACCTAATGCCACGCCTGCCCCGGCTCTAAACGCTGCCCCTCTTTGGTCTTCGAGACAGGTACCTGTACCGGTCCACGTGCGCAGTGGGCTTCTCCGCAGTGCTCTTTGCACTCAAGGTGGGAGCCATGGGTTGGGCCGTCATGGGGGTGGATGTCTGCAGAGCGGGCGAGGGGCGGTGGGCTTGGATGGGTTGGGGGGGGGGCCCTGCGAGGAGGGTTCGTGGGGAGGTCGTGGGGCGACACGTAGAGAAAAGAAAGGGTAGAACCCGGGCGGAGGAAGGTGCCTTCGAGGCCCTCCCACCTCGCGGTGGTGATACCCCGGGTGGAGGGAAGGTGCAAGCTGTGTGGAAAGCACTGGAAGCATGTATGGGCCATGGACTTGCGTTGTGGAGGAGCGACTCCGCGGGCGACTGCGGTGTGGTCCGCACCGTCTGCTGCGGGCGTTGAGGAAAGCCCGTGGACTAGGGAAGCCGAGTAGGAGACCGTATGGTACACACACTTGGAAATGCAGGGGTGCAGTCATCGGTACTGCTGCAGGGAGGTGTGGTAGAAAGGAACTGGGCCAACGAAACCGACGCACCTTATGAACTTGGGGCGCCGCGGCTCCACATGCAACAAAAACACTTGCGGCAGCACTGCAGCTGTCATAACCTCCATCGCACCCACCGGCATGAACACCACCATCACCACCACCACCGTCACCAATGCCTCGCTGTTCGTTTCCTGGAAGCAAGCACATTCATGTCCTAGGGCTGGGCGATCGATACCTGATCCGTGAGACGCCTCCAGTGGCTGCGGTGGAAGCCGGGATGGCCCCTCCTGGCGCCGTCGGCAGCGCTTTTCCACCCCACGGTGGCGGGTGATGGCGGTACGCCATCTCAGCGGCAGGTGTAGCTGCCGAGTTGCTCCGCACCGGCCCCCCACTGCTCGCTGGCTGCTTCCTGCCACAGGTGGTCCTGGCTCACAACTCCCCCGGCCGCGGCGAGATCATGGGCTTCACTGTGCCGACAAAGGTAGGGGAGCAGAGGGATGAGGAGGCGGCGGAGAAGGCGAAGGAGGCGACGGGGCGGAGCAACGGCAGACGGCGGAAGAGGGGGACGGTGCTGAGCACTGGGATCAATAGCCGGAAGCGTCGCCCTTTGGGTTACCATCGTTACAGAGTATCCTCGATCAGCTCACTTAGCGAGTTTCTAGTATTTGGGCATTTCACGCCCGGCGTGATTATCGGGCGAACCAGCTGTTTGGACCTCCGGGCGTAGGACAGCTGTATTGTGGTCCCTGGTCCCGTCAGGATTGAGGTTAAGGGAGGGCGCGGAGCGACGAGTGCACAGCTGTGAACGTGCCGGACTATGTAGGAACTGTTACGAACTTGTTGGGTTTCTGACGGTGACATGCGACCTGCTAGGACGTGCCTGATGTGACGGTTGGGCACTTTACGCCCGGCGTGGGCACGCGCAAACTTTCACCGGCACGCTGCGGTTGCAGGAGGGCACAGCCTCACCCTCCAGCCCATCCCACTCCTCCCGCGTGCTCCTGTGCTGGCTGAAGCTGCCGGATCCCTCGCTGCTTTCCCCCTCCCACCGCGCCTTCCCGGCAGTACCTCTGCTGGGTCGAGCTCCTGCTGGCTTCCTTCCTCAACCCCCGGGCGTCCTTCCTTGGCCACCTGGGTGGCATCCTGGCGGGGCTGCTCCACGTCAGGATGCTGGAGCCGATGCTGAGGGCCATCTCGGCAGCGACGGTGGGTGGAGCGGTGATAGAGAGGTGGTAGAGCGGTGGCGGAGCAGGGGTGGAGCGTCGTGCGTGTTGCGCGGGCTTGCCCTGGTGGATTGACTGGTGGAGCGGCGTGCGATACGTTAGATGCAGCCCTGGTGCCACAGGCAGGCCGGACGTGAGCAGACGCGAGACACAGGTCCCGCGAGCAAGAGACACCGGGTCGGTGAAGGAACGCAAGTCTGCGACCTCATGCATCAGCCAGGCTGGCCGTTTGTTGCAGGCGCCTCTCTCTCCCCAAGCATTCAGCTTTTAGGGTTTTTGGGGGGGGGTGCAGCTGCAGCATCTTTGCCGGGGTGGCAGCGGGGAAGTCGGGGGCAGGACATGAGGAACATCTCCCTGCGGCCCGGCTCACTCGGTGCCTTGCAGGACGGACGCCAGCCCTCCGGCCGGAGGGGAAGGGGCAACTTCGGAGGTGGGAGCCAGCGCCAGTACTTCAGCTCTGGCGGAAGGCTTGGCGGCCACCGGGACGGCAACGGCAGCAGTGGAGCCGGTGCCGGCAGTGGAGCCGGAGGCAGCGCAGGTGGTGGTTCCGGCGCCGTTCCTTCTGGATCGCCTCATGCTGGCCCATGGGCAGCTGCGCCTGGAACTGGTAGCCGCGGCGGCAGCGGCAGCGGCACCCGCAGCGGCGCCGGCAGCAGCGGCGCCGGTCCGCATCCATCACGGCTGGTCCCGGAGGCACGTAAGACAGCAGCCGGGCGCCAACCGGCAGCAGCCGGCGGCGCAGGAGCGGCCCAGGGTGGCTTGGTAAGGAAGGGGGAGGTGGCGGGCTGAGGTGGGTCCATAGCGCGGTAAGCGGGACGGATGGTGCCGTGTCCGGATCCAGCAGATCGCCGAAGCAGTCTGAGGCTCAGAACGCGGGACCCCTGGCTCTGCTGGGGTGGCGTGGGCCTGGGACTACTGCCTGAGAGTGCTGCTTCCTTCGGGGGGTTATGAACCCGGATTACGCCGATTGTCAGTCCTCGGGTTGCGCCCATGCTCGGATGCAACTGAACATGTCTGCCGCATAAACAAGCGAGCGCGAATGCCGTGGGCATGTACAGCGCGTTTGGGTTTTGAGCACAGACGGCGGCTTCCTTGATACGCGGTGCGTGCGTCGACGTAGCGCGGAGCCGCGAACTCATACGGTCATAGTCCTCGACCGGTTTTTGTTTGCGTCTGCTGTGTGACATGCAGGATGACGACAATGGCAACGGTGCGGCGGCTCCCAGCCGCAGAAGCACTCTGGCCCCCTCACAGGCAAGCCCAGTGGTGCCCGCAGGCCCTGCCGCCGGCAACAGCGATGGAAAGCAGGGAGAGAACGCTGGGCCTGCGTCAGGAAATGTTGAGCTCCCGGACCCCGAACCATTGACAGTCGCAGAGTTGAGGCGCCGGCGGTTGCAGCGTTTTCATTAAGAGGGATCCGACGGGCATAACGGTTGTACGCATTTCGATGCTGCCGTTGTCCGGGGCTGGATGAGGCTTGTGGTGATTACCGTATGTGACAGTGAGGCATGCTGGTATAGTAGTTATGACCTTTCCGCTGTGCGCGTGTACGGCATTAGTCGCTAAGGTCAGTTGCACCCCTAAAGTAGCGTAACAGCTACCAAAGCATTACTGACAAATAACTTGACCCCTAGAAAAGCCAAGATTGGTGAAGCCGAGGCGAAGCTACAATCGCAGCCACGATCGGCGAAGCCGAGACGAAGCCGACGCGTGTTTCAGTGGTGATATTGGTTGCGCAAACTGTCGGAGGAGGCTGGCGTGTGGTTCAACTGCCCTTTGGGGTTACCAACTGTCCTTTGGAGGTCCAAATTCATATGTCAATGATGTTTTTGTCGGCGGTAGTAGTCGGTGGTTGCGAACCGAACGCATGCTGCGCATGCTGCCCGCCAAGGCCAGCGTCTCTCCAGGGCACCTCCGTGGCCTCCAAAGTGGCAAAACGGCTAATTGCCTTATCTTCGCTATTAAATGATGTGCGATGGGACCAAGAGCTCCTTTTTGAGTCCGTTTTCTCGCTTTAACGGACCTTCCGCTGTTATTCCAGCCTCGCTAAGAACTAGGCTTTTGGCCACGATCCTTTCCATTGCGATTCTTTTCGTCACAGTCCCTCGTCATCGCAAGGACGTTTGTGGTAGGTGCGGCCTCCCAGCGCGTGGGACGTCCCGTAGTCAGTCGCGTAATGTGGCAGGCGACAGTTACAGAAAAGTCTGACTCATTCCTAAATGCTATAAGCCTGTCAAGGCTCGGACTACAATGATCCGGAAAGCGATTAAGTTCCAAGTGTGCGCGCACACAGTCTGCATATGCTACATAGGATCACACCCCTACAATGCCATAGTAGTACTTTTTACGGTGAGTTCCAGACCAAAAGGCAGAACCACCGGGCGCATCGCCTGACACTGAAGGAGACGAAAGAGGCAGTAACCCAGCCACACCGCACCACCCGCATGAAGGTCAAACCATCAATACCAGGGACGGTAAGAACATTTGAAGGATCTAGCAATGATCGCCTCCCAAGGATAACAAAGACGTAAGCACAGCTCCAAACGTGACATGCATCTTCTCGGATAGAGGATCCATTAAGGAACCACAGCAGCGACCAACTCCTGGACAACGCTTCCCTCTCAGCAGTGGCATGGTCTCTCGCTACATGCATTCATACCCGTGCGTCACAGCAGGCGCCAGCAGCGCAGGCCTGCACACAATGATGTGCAATCGGCGTGCGTAATAGCCGCCTCATTGCGCGGCCATACATGACTATGCACGCACTCTTTATCTACGCCTCTTCAGCACTAGCTCCAAACCCAAATGTGTAAAAGTCATGTTAGTCATTTCGAAATAATCCACCACCAGAAAACGGAAACGTATAGTCGCTGTGTCCAGCCCATCATCGGACACGTCTGCGGCAAAGCCAGAAAGACTACATCGAGCCGTCACGTCGCGTCACGTCATCCGGCGAGGTCTCAGTACGCAAATCACATACGCGCGACACACACATAAATAGTACTCTCCTAAACAGCTTTCTGGTAATTGAATGTCATTGACGGCACGGTGTTGATGCCGCAGGACAGCCCAGTCTTGAGGGCTTGTTGTGGCCTAATTCCTCTGTCCTGATCTCAGTAACTGTACGTAACTCAACTGTCAGTCGTAAGTAGCGGTGAATATGTATCAGTCAATATGTGTGCCAGTACTTTAAAGGATGTCAAGTTCGGAGTTGCGCGGGTACAACACTCGCCCGGAAAAGCGAACATCGGCGATCTGCGTGGGCCGGACACCCTTGCGTTTGTTCGGTGGGACCCGCAGGCGGATGCCCACGCCACCGACCGCACGCTTCTTGAGGAACGGCGGCAGGTAGGTCTGGTTGAAGTTCGCGGGAGTCCGCCACCTCAACCCTGATCGGTTCCTTGGGATCGTCACGGTGAGGGAGGCACCGCAGGCTGTGCTGTCCAGGTCCCAGCTCTTGAAAACGTCCAACGCGGGGTTGACGCTGTCGTACAATTTCGTGGTGTTGACACCTAACTCCCTGATAGGCACGGCCGGCCACTTCAGCAGGAAGACCTGGTCCAGGGAGGGATTGCAAACTGCCCGTTAGCCTGGGGATATAGTTGGACGTCGGGCGGGAGGGGCGTGGAGGGGCGCCTCCAGGCTATGCAATTGCAAGCATGGTTCCCAACGACATGTCAAGACACAATATACAGGCACCGCCGCAGCGCCAGCCTGAGGGTGTCACCTCCGAGACGCCGTGCGCGGAGAGCTCCGTAATTGAGATCGTCTTGAGCAGGACAGGCTCGCGAAAGAAGAGCACCACCGCATCAGTAGGGAAGCCATTTTCATCGCTGCGAGGGGTTACAACATAGCCTCTCGTCAGCCTACCCATTTTTGCTTTTTGCCTTGACGCAACAGTCTAAAAAAACAAGCCGCCGGTAAGTCTGCACTGTGTGCAGCGTAGCTCACCCTATTTGGCTCGCTGACCACGCTTGGTCGCATTTCCGGCATGGCCTATCCAATTTGCACGATCCCTGATCCTCATCGCGATTGATCTGCGCGGGAAACAACAGGTAATGTAGAATGCAAAATGGAAACGTTCTGACAGGTACAGACAGCGGGCGCAACGACCGCAGGGCTCATGCTATACACTTACCAGCCACAGCTTGCTGCTCGTGCTGAGCTGGCTGCTGAAATCCGCGTCATCGTACCATACAACCGGCCTTGAAGGAGGATAAAGCATGGCGAGAGCATATGCTGTCAGTAATCAACCACAGCAGGTATCGCAGTTGGTGATGTGGAGCGGCCAAGAGGCCTCACCTGCTGGTCCCCTGTACACCATGTGCCAGCTCATTATCGAATAGTTTGAAGCGAGGCTCTCCATCCTGCAGATGTAGAGGGCAAGCAAGGTCACGATCGGTAAGAAATTCGACCTATTATGCCTTAAGCACAGGCATGGTGGCCTCAAACTTACGTTGCCTTTCGGCGGGGGCGGGGGGTAGGAGGGCGGGGGATAGGTGGGCACGGGATACGTCGGCAGGTGGTAGCCGGGTCCACCCGAGTAGCCAGGTCCGTAGGCAGGGGCTGCTAGGACGGAGAGGAAGCGCCGGACGGCTTCCGCAGTGTCGTCGGCCAGGGCGGCAACTGAGTCCACTAGCGCATCCAGCCGGAGGGGGTAGCGGTCCATGATGGATGCGTCGGTGGGGGCCTGGTACATGCCTGCACACAGTGTACGGAAAGGCCACAGTACGTGTTTTAGTGAAGTGCATTGCGTCAGGTGCCGCAGTTTATGACCAAAGCCCATTATCAGCTACTCAAGCCATGTTGTGCGATAGCGCTTTTAGAGTTCTTATGAAAGAGCACCGGGGTCTCGGATCGGTTTTGGCATGCAAACAAAATAAAATGCGGTCGGCTATGTGGCCAGTAATCTTATGTGGCCAATTACGGCTCAACTCACCCTTTGCGAATCCCTGGATGAGCTGGCCCAGCAGGGAGCCCCAGCTGTGCTTCGGGCCGTCCTTCCAGCTGTAGCCAAGCCACACAACCGCGCCAGGCGAGCCCACCTTGCCGAAAGCCTGCGGACAAGGACATGTTGGGACACTTTGTTGAGAAACGGCAAACAACGCCGCGAAGGGCCCGCACTCATTCAATGGTACGAGCTGCAAATTGCTCGCTGCTTCTCATCCCGCTCCCCCTCCCTAATGCCGCGCCCTCCTTCCATGCCCCCTGCGGCACCTGCGCCACCGCCTTCATGGGATCGCCTCCTAGGGTGTACAGCGGATAGGAGACTGCGGCAGAGTCCGAGTGCTTGCACCAGGAGTGTGCCTGCGTAAGGATGACAATGCACGTTCTTGAGGCGACCGATTGCGCGGCTGCGCCGCACAGGGGCTATTGATCTCCACAATGACGACGCAAATCTCGCTGACCTGCACATGACGAGTATCCTCGAGCCGCTGTGGCCACGGTCCTGAGAGAAAGTCCTTGGCGTAGCTGCTGAGGCGTGCACTGCCAATATATGAGCGATCCGCAGCTGTAACTGCCTCGCAGTGCTGCCAGTCGCCTTGGAGTTCGAGTATTTGCGCGATGAGGTCACGTGTCCCCTCGCTGTGCTTCATAGAGTCATGCACGATGACCAGTCCACCGGAGCTGACATACCCAGCCAGATCACTGACGTCTTCTACATCAGCATACAAGCTGTCGCCACTTGCTGCCGGGATAATAAAGGCCGCGGTTGCCGACTTCACTGGGACCGCATGGTGTCCATCGACACGGACGACGTCCAAATTGAGCTGCTTTAGCTGGCCCTCAAGGTTCGAGGGGCCTAGGGGATCCCAGATTGGGTCGAGAACTCCTGAGGTCGATGAGGAATAGACGGAGACCGTCGCACCGGAAAGCAAGCGACGTTGACTCGTTGACCCTGACAGGGCATCGGCTGAATTGAAACAGCTAATAATTAGGGATATTTGGACAGCAACCTTCCATTTCTTAGTGTGCATGGCGAATTGTCTGTGTCCTTCGTGCCGTTAGCGGTGCTATTACGCGCTGTCGACTGTCCGTCGAGTCCACAGTTAGCTTGTGTGTCAGGACCTAGCCAGTTACCACCTAATCAAGTGCGAAGGTAATGAGATTTCCGCAGTTTTGGTGCCGCATATTGGACCGCATGCAGTACATACGAATGACAACCACCACAACGAATCCCCCCTGCTACCACCCAGTCACACAGACGGACAGCTTCCAGTGACCTGCAAGGCTCCTGGCATCCAGGTGTGAAAAAGGGATCTGCACATTGAGCAGTCAGTCCATACAGCCGTGAGGATATTGCCTCGAGTGAGAGTATCGCGTTTAGCATACGAACGCTACAGTGCAATTGCACTGAAGCGGCTCTACAGGCTAGACCAAATACGTATATTTGCGCCAAACGAATTGAGCTTCGGGCGCTCGGACGCTCAACTGGGTTCAGACGCGAACAGAGACAGTTGCCAGTCCTATTTCCGTCATCGCATCCAAACGGGTAGAACGAAAAATAAAGAAAGAAAATATCCATTATATGCCAATTTTATGTGCGCATACAGCCCCGTCGAATGCGTTCCGCCTCCTGAATTGGAGCCATCCCAACCCGCCATAACAGGGCGCAGAACGTAGTTTCAAAGGCGTGCCGAAGGTAAGAGCTAATCAACGTGCCATAGCAGTTCGCATGGCGCGGGACCCAGACAGAGCACGGCGGAGGATGGGGAGCGGACGGCGGGACGGGAAAGCTGCGGGAGCCAATAGCAGGGTTTGTATGCATCGAGTGAATCTGCGAAGGGCACGTTATAACCTTTATAAAGGCACCCGCTTAGCAGACTGCCATGAACTGTTCGGATTCAAGGGGTTCCAGTCATCTTGGATTGAAGTATGCGCTTACAAGAATCACGCCATTAAGGGCATTCACGCCCGTAAGGTTAGCCTAGGTCCTGCTAGGTCAGATGCAATGCCCTCCACGTATAAGCTGACGGGCTCGCCTCTGATATTATATCACGGCTTTACGAGGGGTCCAAATTCTGTGACATTCGGCAAATCAACCAGCTGGCTGCAATGGTGCCCCGTGGTTCAAAACCGAATGGTGCCATCCTGTGCCATGGCAGAAGGCTTGTGCGGCAGTGCCTTATTGTATTGAAGCACCTTGAGCTATCCATCTGATCTGCGTACTCCTGGCATGCGGCAACTTGTCTGTGCCGAGCCAGCGGCCTGTCTGCTTTTGAGGGGACGTTATTAGCGCGCCTTTGGCACTTCCGGTATTGCAAGTCCCCATACTGCTCCAGACTCCAGTTGGCTCAATTACCACCGTAATCAGGTCGTGGCTGTTGTTGAAGTAGGGTGGCGTCTCTGTGCCTTCCGAAGGCTTTCTTGTGCCCTTCGGGGCGTCTGCTGGGTTCAGCACATATGCCCGGGGGCAGCCTTGCCACCCCTCTAGTTAGACACGGCCAGCCGCACAGAAGCCCACACGATGACATGAAGAATGAATGACGTCGCAGTGAGTCCAGAGGGCACGGAGCACAGGGCGGGCCCCAGAGGTTAGAAACCGTTGCTGATGTGCCGTACTCATTATGGCATTATTCCGGGGTTCCTAATAACAACGTCGAGCTCGTGTAAGGTTCCCCATGACAGGGCACCCCGCGCGCGACGCAGACCTTGTTACTTGCTTAAGATCCCTGAACCGCATCCAACACCGTGTGCACGTGTGTGCGGGTTACCTCGCGTAAGTGACTGGACTGCTTGGCTCCTACATCACCAACAACCACAACCGGAATTCGTCAGGGCAGCGTCCGGTGGCCAAGCGAGGGGTTACGGCGTTGGCAGTAGATAGGCACCCAGGCAGGTGTCTTCCCGAAACGCCACCGCCACGATGCTGAGCTCGCAGGAGAGAGGACAGACCCACGAATACATGGAGGGTCGTGGTCGCCGGCCTTCGCATCAATCAGTCGAAGCAGGTGTGCAGGCTCAGCTCTGCGGAAGCTGAGACCTTATCAGAGGCCCGGTACGGTCCTATGCCGCGTGGGCCGCCCATAGCCATCTGCTCAGGTTCACCCCCGGATTAAGGGCCGGAGTAGAAGACAACGGCCCAGGCCCCAGCACAGAACACGGTGGCCCAGCCTGACAAACCGCAATGTTGCATAATGCAAGCCTACGTTGAGATCCCACGCACCTTGCTTGCAGAGCCCCAGCCCGGCAAGCCGCGCAGCGAGAGGCGAGCGCTAACGCCTGGCCCACGCTAAGCCGAGGCTCTCTCTCCGTGTCGCCCCCACGGGTTTCCTTTTAAGCCCACGGTAAGCCGTAGTGACGGTTAGGGCACCGCAGCGGCGCAGGGGGCAGTCACGGACAACCGCCCGCCCGATGCAGACGGATCCAGCCGCGGGGGATGGAGTTCCAGGCCTGTGCTGTCGCTGCGCGGTAGGCGGTGCTCTGGGGCCCTGCAATTCCATGCCTGCTGCACTGCAGCAGCGCTGCCCGGGGCCTCCAAATGAGGAGGCGTAGTAGGTTTTAATGTGCGCTAGCAGAGGCTGTGCATCTGTAATGTGGATAGGTGCACGATGGTTGCAACGGCGGAGGAAATGACGTGCCACGGAGGAAGTAAACCAGTCATATCCATCGGTTGTGCGGGTATGGGAGGTGCGCAGCGCGCCCTACCCGGACCCCAAAACCACGGCATGGCTTACCCGGCGCAGATTTCTTTCCCAATCGTTCCATTACCACTCAGCTTGCCAGACCTTGCCTGTGTTGTTGTTGCTTTGCGTGGTCGCGTAAAGTTGCTGGACCGGATGTCCAGGCCCCCCAGGATCCGGCACTGCTGATAAGCGGAGTGGTAGAGGCGAAGCGTACGAAGCGATTTATTTGGGGGCAATGCATTTGATACGGAGAGGACGAGTTCGGCGTTCTGCGATGCAGGCCAACGAGTGGGGCCCTGCGTCTTTTTCTTATCGATCCTAGTTGGCCCTAAAAGGTCTAGTAAATAGCGGCCTATTACATCCGATGTAAGGGCTATCGGCGCATCAAAGAACGAGGTTGTAGGATCGGCAATATGGCCCAGGATGCCCTCGGGTGCCTACGTAAGCACTGTAGTAGTTTTACATGTAGAAACGAGCGAAGAGGTCGTCAGCAGGGGTGCAGTCCAACAACAAGCCGCCTGGATCCGGTTCCGTACAGTCGGGCGGTTTTGCTTCGCGGAAGCCCGATTTTGCCCAAACCCTTTCCATCGACCCGCCCTCAACCTACCGGGACACCCGCTAACAAAATTTCTACCTTGTTGATCCTGCATCGCACGGCGAGGTTTACGCAAACAGGGCTGGTTACCTCGTGCGCTCTCGTGCCCTGGCCCCTAACATCTTAAAGGGCGGAGGATGGCCTCTCTGAGTAAACAGTCTTCTTCCTTACGAGACCCAGCCTGTCCCAACCCCTCCCAAAACGCAGCACCCCTTCCGAACCCACATTTCCCGAATCTAGGCGCATCCAAATGACACTTTAACCCGGCATGGCCCCGGTCCCCTGGAGCTTTACACATGCGGCGCTGCGCCCCGACGCCCTCCCTCCTGAATGTCTTAACTACCTCTGCCTCACCAACCCTGAAAGTAAGCCATGTTGCCCACCATCACCTTCACCGCCCTCCGGTTGTCAGCCGTGGATTCGCGGATTCTCTTATCAAACCCCCCTGTTACATGAGCTCCTGGTCTCATATGCTCCCATGCGATCGGTCGGGTTGTTGTTGCACTTGTTACAGTGGGTTGTTGCCTACCTGCACCCACATCCCGACCCCTGGCCCTTCGTTCGCCATTGACGCAGACACCTGTAGCCCAGCGCGGTAGATGCGGGCCCCGCATCACATGCAGCCGATGCACCCGATGTTTTTACCTTCCACAACTTTTACGAGAAGATCCGGAGCCCACTGTAAGGGCCACACCTCTGCTTTGATCTGGGTTTCGCCTGCCTCATTGTGCCGTATCCCGGTATGGGAGCAAAAGGCGTGCGGGGCAAGGGGGCAAGCAGGATTGACATCCCGGGAGATGCCCGCTTCACAGCAGGCTGGAAGCCGCCCTTCACGCGGACAAACTCCGATGGCAGCGCAGCTAGTTCCATGGGGTACGAACGCAAGTGCCCTGACGACGTGCGCTGATCCCATTTGCACGGTGTTCGTGCTCGCTTTCTTGACAATGTTGTTGCAACGATTACAATGTAGTAGGAAATGTTTCAGTGCCCCCAGAACGCAAGGTGGAGCCATCGGGCGCATCGCCTGACACTGTTAAGTGACGCAGGAAGAACAGCAAACGCAATACGGCAAACCACTAGAAACCCCGAACAATGTGTCACAATCAATTTGGAAGACTATCAGGCCGAATCCACTGCTGATAACGATGGTGGTCGTGGTGGCGCGATCTTTCAGCCCCGATAAGCGGACGGGAGTTGGCCCAGCTTGGCCCAGCTTGGTGCGGCGGACCCGCGGGTTGGCTCAGCAAGGGGAGGACGCGCGCTGCTGCGCAATGATCCACTTCATGACGGGCAGCTGGTTGCGCAGTTTGATGCCGAGAAACCAAACCCTAAGGACAACGGCAAAACAAGGCCAGTAGGTTCGTGGACGTCTGCCGCTAGATGTTGCGAGACGGGTTGTAGCCATAATTGGGAAGGCCGGACACGGCCAGACTCTGAAGGCATAGAGCGGCCGCAAAGAGCGTTCTAGAATATTCTAGTGACTCGAAGGCGCTTGCATATGCCTTGATTGGTGAGTAGTTAACGTTCCGGGATGGAAACACAATGTTCAACCACGTCCCTGATTCTTCTGTGTTTGGTGCAGGCCGATGCCTCTAGGGGCCCCTCAGACCGTGGTTTCCATGCACCAAATACTCGCTGACAGCTATGATGTAGAAGATGGCACACGATGCATAGCCATTGCCGTTGCACATTCCCGGCCCAATGTTTACGGACATGCTTGCAACAAGGGGGAGGGATAACTCGCGCCCGGTTGAGTTCCTTCCGGTATAAATATATGATTTCGAAGCTTTGAATAAAATGCGGCAACGTTTTAGTGCAGGGGGGATGACTGGGTTGCTTGTTTATGTCATGGCATTCAACAAGTAGGCAGGAAAACCACTATGAGGAGTGCGCAATAAGCTCCGGATACGTAAACAGCTGCTAGTAGTTCCTTGTCCTAGTTTGAAGCAGCTGCAGGCCAGCGTCCAGCTGTTGTTGGTGAGTTGCATGAGCCAGGCTCTTCAAGTCAAATGCTGCAACGAGACTACCTGCTTGATGTATGTCAAACCTGTATGTGGAACGTTCAACCGATTGGATGGAAGGAGCTCTGTCTGTCTATGCGGTAGGGCGCTAGCAAGTGTGAGCGGTTATCTGTTATTCCTCTACATCGCACTGCAGTCGTTGGTTAGTGTAGTCGTACAATACCTCTGCTCATATTCCAGCACTGCACATCTATCCAATCACACCTCGTAAAGTATAACACTACATAACTATACCATTGCTTAGACTGTACGGAGCAATTTCACGAGACACTCACTACACGAGCCCGGCGGCGCCATAGCGACGTCGCCCCAAACAATCACGATGTCTAGGCCAAGCAACCACAATATTATGCAAAAAATTGTCTTTGTTTGTTGTTTCGCGTCCGCCATCGTTTCATCAGAGTCAACAAGTCAACGTCGCTTGCTTTCACGTGGAATGGTCTCTGTCTACTGGTCGTCTACCTCCGGAGTCCTCGACGCGGTTTGGGATCCGCTTGGTCCTTCTAATCTAGAGCTTCAACTCAAGCAGCTCAACTTGGATGTAGCTCGCGTCTCTGGGGAGCGCTCTCCGATAAACTCCGCATCGGTTGCCTTTGTGATCCCAGCTGCCAGCGGCGACAGCTTGTACGCTGAGGTGGAAGACGTGGAGGCCCTGGCAGCATATGTGAGGTCCGGCGGCCTGGTTATCGTGCACGATTCATTGAAGCACAGTCAGTCGACACCGGACCTCATCGCGCAAATCCTGGGCTACTCGGGCGGCTGGCAGCATTGCCAGGCCCTCACCGATACGGCGCGCTCCTCGCTTGGCGGTGCCCATCTCAGCAGCTACGCCAGCGACTTCCTCTCAGGGCCATGGCCGCAGCGGCTGGAAGATGTTCGCCACGTCCAGGTCCGTGTGCTCGACTGCCTGCGTCCTGCTGGGACACGGGAACACGGGCAGTAACGGTACCCTGTCTGGCCTACTGTACTCCGCGCGTTGATGTTGCATTTTGCAGCTGGGATCGCTCTTCCTCGCACTTGTTGTGCGCCCATACCATCGCCCACACGTCAACATGTTGTGGTTCCTTGGGCGCAGGCGCACTCCTGGTGCAAGCACTCGGACTCCGCCGCAGTCTCCTACCCGCTCTACACCCTAGGAGGCGACCCCATGAAGGCGGTGGCGCAGGTGCGGCAGGGGGATGGAAGGAGGGCGCGGCATTAGGGAGGGGGAGCGGGATGAGAAGCAGCTAGTAATGTGCAGCTCGTACCATTGAATGAGTGCTGGCTATTGGTTGAGGCTTTCGCCGTTTCTGATGAAAGTGTCCCAACATGTCCTTGTCCGCAGGCCTTCGGCAAGGTGGGCTCACCTGGCGCGGTTGTGTGGCTTGGCTACAGCTGGAAGGACGGCCCGAAGCACAGCTGGGGCTCCCTGCTGGGCCAGCTCATCCAGGGATTCGCAAAGGGTGCGTCGAGCCGCCACTAGCCGCCGCGGTCACATAAGATTACTGGCCACATAGCCGACCGCATTTTACTTTGTTTGCATTCTCAAACCGGTCCGAGACTCCAGTGCTCTTTCATAGGAGCACCAAAAGCGCTGCCACACAACATGGCTTGAGTAGCTGCTAGTGGGCTTCAGTCCATGAAGGCATAAACTGTGGCACCTGACGCAATGCGCTTCACTAAAACACGTACCGTGGCCTTTCCGTACATTGTGCGCAGGCATGTACGAGGCCCCCACCGACGCATCCATCATGGACCGCTACCCCCTCCGGCTGGATGCTCTAGTGGACTCAGTTGCTGCCCTGGCCGACGACACTGCGGAAGCCGTCAGGCGCTTTCTCTCCGTCCTAGCAGCCCCCGCCTACGGACCTGGCTACTCGGGTGGGCCTGGCTACCCCGGCGGACCAGCCTACCCCGGACCATTCTACCCCCTCCCCACGTACCCCATCCCGTCGTACCCCCTGGCCCCAGCACCACATTCTCCCAAGGAGGTGAGGTTGGGAGGAGTGCTGGGCTACATTTCCGTTTCGCAGCATTTTGTTTTGTTGCATTCGTTCTGTTTGATGAGGAAGGCGTGTTTTGGGAGCAGGAAGCCTTCTTCGTACTGTGCACCTGGCGAACCGTGTTTGTAAGCCCTGCTCTCAAGCTGAGTGATTGTTACCTGTACACTGGTTATTGCAGGCACACCCGCCAAAGCGCCAACCGCACCCGCCGCCTCAGCGGTCCCGGCCTCCTTCGCGTAATGGCCACCACCACCGCCGTCGTCTGGCCGCTCATTAGCACTGAAGCCTGCCCTCCGGCACCGGTTTTGAAGCGCATTCGCGACACCGGTTTGCATGACTGCGAACGCAGCTGGCGTACATTATTTGGTGGGCGGTATGGTGTCACATTGACCCACGCGGCGTTGACGATAAAACTTCCGGGACCAAGGGTGTTTCCAAGGGATTCTACGGGATTTCGATGTTTAGTTATATCATTAGCTTGTCGGGGCAGCACTGTCGTGTAGTGCGTTAATACCTGGTGACGCGGCATGCGCATGTGCGGACAGACGGTTGGACTTGGTTGGTTGCGTGGGATGGCGCGTATGCTGCCCAAGCTGCCGTCTGCGACATCAATAGTACGCATATGGTAGTACTAGTAACTGTTGTTGTTGCAGACGGTATGGCAGAAGCTGCATCCGGAGGTTGCGGATGGGGTTGTGTGAACGAACGAGTAAACAAACTGCAGGACGACGCGCATGGACGGCTGCGTCTGGACACGCTTACGGTTGCACAGCATTGTGCGCATTAGAGAGCTGGAATTGTTGTGGTGATGACGAATTGCGAGATGACATGGCCGCGAGGGCATTCATTTTTACTAATGCTGTTATGGCGACTACGCGGCAGGCAGAGCGGTGGCTATGACGGGTTGGTTTGCGCACTACCACGGCAGCATGGCGCTTGCAGCATAGACACTCCCTATGGCGTTAACGGGATGGGAAATTTCCAAAGGTTTACTAGGTAGATGGTTACATCTGTGACACGATGCATCGGCCCTATAAGGCCGTAAAGCTCTAGCAGTAGTCAGGAGATAGGGGAGTCAGCACTAAATACTCCTTATAGGTATCTGCCATCCGTGGTGAGCCAGCATTAGGGATACTAGCTAGGATTTTAACATTTTTTCCCCATATGCACATCGGACTTTGCGGCATTCCTCTGTCCCGTCGTGTAATTATTTTTTCTTCTCTGCCTTGCCTATCTTTATCAACTGCACAATGCATCCTAAGTTGGATTAGGCCAGCCACCCCCCCCGCACTGTTCCCGACCAAGGGGTGGGAGGGGTTGGTCCCCAACACCCTCTGTTGCGGGTCGTTCAGGGCCGACTAGTGTCTGTTGGCCCGGCGCCCAGTTGTAAGGGGTCGGGTTAGGCCGCGGCTGGCCGGTGCTCCTGCGGGAGCTCCCTTTCTGCTCCTCCTCCCTTCGGGCTGGGTGCTGGCCTGGTTGTTGTTGTAACGGTTACAGTGGGTTCCAGACCAAGAGGTAGAACCATCGGGCGCATCGCCTGACACTGAACAAGACGGAGGAAACAAAGACCGACATGCACCGAAACAAAGGCAAACCACCAGAACACCAAGTTGACAGGCCGTAGGCATACAGAGCAGCAGCCAGCACCCCAGGGGGAATTTGCACTAGAGGCTCCCCTATCAGGAACTGGCCACCAACCAACCTAACAGCCCAGCACCCGACGAACCAGTGAAGCGCCGCAACGATGCAAACATCGGAACCAGCCACCTCTCATCCCATAAGGCACGGACCCCTAGCAGGGCTCAACACGCCTATATAGCCAGAAAGTATGAAGCACGGGAAACCCCGCTCCCCAAGACCCTGGTTGTTGTAACGGTTACAGTGGGTTCCAGACCAAGACCAGCCTGGTGTAAAGCGGGCAACCACCGCACGGAACGTTGGTTCCGGTTTGCTCAGTTGCCCCGAACGCCGTTTACTTCCCATGTCACCGCCCAGGTGTCGTACCGCAACACACAGTCCCCCTGCTGGTGGCTGTGGAAGTCGCAACATGTGCTTGCACTACCTTCCAGGCCGCCCATGGCCACAGCCGGATTGTCCGTTGGATGGAAGAACACGATCCGTCGCATGGGAGCATATGAGCCCCTGTCAACAGGTATGGTAACATGGCTTACTTCAAGGGTTGGGGATGCGTAGCAAGTTGTCACGTCCTTGACGAATGGCTCGGCGGACAGCGCTGCATGTGTATGACTCTGAGGGGTGTTGTTGTTGTAACGGTGACAGTGGGTTCCAGACCAAGAGGTAGGGTGTTGTTGTAACGGTGAGGGGTGTGTACCTACCGGTATCAGCGCCAAAGCCTGGTTTCGACGCGCCTAAGGTTCCGGACAGGGAAAGTTAGGAGGGTTAGGGATATGGGCGTACGGGCCGGATGGGTTTCAGGAGAGGGAGGGTTTGGGGATAGAAGCCAGTCCGTCCATCGTCCTTCCGTCGTGGATAAGGGCACAAATGCCCTGTTTGCCGAAACGTTTGCCGGAACTTCGCGTCTAAATGGACATGTCGCGGTTAATCTTCCGGGCGGGCTGTTCTGAGAGGCTGGGGGGAGGCGTCTAATGCAATAGGTTTCGGCTAAATCAGGATCTTTTGTGAGGAGCCACATTATTCTACCTCTTGGTCTGGAACCCACTGTAACCGTTACAACAAAAATTAATCCTTCCTCTGAAAGTCACCTGCGTTCACGATCTGGGGCCCACATCCGGTCACCCCTTTGCAACCACGCGAAGAAACAACAACACAGCCAAGGTCTGACGCGCGGCGCAGTTCCGAAATCGTTGCAAGCGCAAGAACTGGCTACTACGTCCATATCATCTAAGTCCGATAGGTTCCGCTTCAGTGGCTAGCTAAATATTAAAGACGTCGACAGCTATACAGCCTTATTGGGCCATTGCATCGTGTCACAGACAAACACTTCTACCTACGAAATCTAGACAAATTCGCGTCCCGTTAAACGCCAAAGGACTTGTTCATGCTGCAAGCGCCTCTTGGTAGGGGGCAAACCACCCCCTCATCGCACCACTCTACCTGCCGCTTTAGCCACCACAATATCAGTAGTTTACAAAATGAATGCCCCCGCGGTCACCCCATCTCGCAATTCGTCATCATCGCAACAATGCCAGCTCCACAATGCGCACAATGCTGTGCAACCGTAAGCGTGTCCAGACGCAGCCGTCCATGCGCGTCGTCCTGCAGTTTGGTTACTCGTTCGTTCACACAACCCCATCCGCAACCTCCAACCGCTGCAGGTTTTGCAATGCATTTGCAACAGTAACATATATTAAAACTATCATCTACGGACTACGGACGTCGCAGACGCGGCTTGGGCAGCATATGCGCCAATCCACGCAACCAAGCCAAACCGTCTGTCCGCACATGCGCATGCCGCGTCACCAGGTACTAACGCACTGCACGACACGCAAGCTTTTGGCCCACACGCGAATGAATGCGACCAAGCATAGGAATCCCGCATACTCATATGTAAGCAATATGACCCCATGTCCCAAAGGTAGAATCGCATACGCCGCGTGGGTCAATGTGACACCATACTGCCCCCCAAATAATGTACGCCAGCTGCGCTCGCAGTCATGAAAACCGATGTCGTGAATGCGCTTCAAAGCCGGTACCAGACGGCAGACTTCAGTGCTAATGAGCGGCCAGACGTCGGCGGTGGTGGTGGCCATTCCGCGAAGGAGGCCGGGACCGCTGAGGTGGCGGGTGCGGTTGGCGCTTTGGCGGGTGTGCCTGCAATAACCAATGTACAAGTAGCAATCACTCAGCTTGACGTGACAGGCTAGGGGCCTAGAGGGCTGGGCTTGCAAACACGCTTCGCCAGGTGCACAGTACGAAGAAGGCTCCCTGCTCCCAAAACACGCCTTCCTCATCAAACAGAACGAATGCCACCAAACAAAATGCTGGGAAACGGATATGTAACCCAGCACTCCACCCAACCTTACCTCCTTGGGAGAATGTGGTGCTGGGGCCAGGGGGTACGACGGGACGGGGTACGTGGGGAGGGGGTAGAATGGTCCGGGGTAGGCTGGTCCGCCGGGGTAGCCAGGCCCACCCGAGTAGCCAGGTCCGTAGGCGGGGGCTGCTAGGACGGAGAGGAAGCGCCGGACGGCTTCCGCAGTGTCGTCGGCCAGCGCAGCAACTGAGTCCACTAGCGCATCCAGCCGGAGAGGGTAGCGGTCCATGATGGATGCGTCGGTGGGGGCCTGGTACACGCCTGCGCACAATGTACGGAAAGGCCACAGTACGTGTTTTAGTGAAGTACATTGTGTCAGGTGCCGCAGTTTACGCCTTCGTGGATTGAAGCCCACTAGCAGCTACTCAAGCCATGTTGTTGCGCTTTTATAGTTCGTGAAAGAGCATTGGAGTCTCGGATCGGTTTTCGAATGCAAACAAAGTAAAGTGCGGTCAGCTATGCGGTCAATCTTGCGCGGCGGCTCAACTCACCCTTTGCGAATCCCTGGATGAGCTGGCCCAGCAGGGAGCCCCAGCTGTGCTTCGGGCCGTCCTTCCAGCTGTAGCCAAGCCACACAACCGCGCCGGGCGAGCCCACCTTACCGAAGGCCTGCAGTCAAGGACATGATGGGATACTTTGATTAGAAACGGCAAACGCTGCAACCAATAGCCCGCACTCATCCAATGGTGCAATAGAGGCCCGCACTCGTTCAACAAGCTGCACGTTACTCGCTGCTACGCAAACCGCTCCCCCTCCCTAATGCCGCGCCCTCCTTCCATGCCCCCTGCCGCACCTGCGCCACCGCCTTCATGGGGTCGCCCCCAAGGGTGTAGAGCGGGTAGGAGACTGCGGCGGAGTCCGAGTGCTTGCACCAGGAGTGCGCCTGCGCCCACGGAACCACAACATGTTGGCGTGTGAACTATGGGGATGGACGCCTAACAAGTGCAAGGATGAGCAATCCCAGCTGCAAAATGCAACATCAACTAGCGGACACGGTACCGTTACTGCCCGTGTTCCCGTGTCCCAGCAGGACGCAGACAGTCAAGCACACGGACCTGGACGTGGCGAACATCTTCCAGCCGCTGCGGCCATGGCCCTGAGAGGAAGTCGCTGGCGTAGCTGCTGAGATGGGCACCGCCAAGCGAGGAGCGCGCCGTATCGGTGAGGGCCTGGCAATGCTGCCAGTCGCCCGAGTAGCCCAGGATTTGCGCGATGAGGTCCGGTGTCGACTGACTGTGCTTTAACGAGTCGTGCACGATAACCAGGCCGCCGGACCGCACATATGCGGCCAAGGCCTCCACGTCTTCCACCTCAGCGTACAAGCTGTCGCCGCTGGCAGCTGGGATCAGAAAGGCAACCGATGCGGAGTTTATCGGAGAGCGCTCCCCAGAGACGCGAGATACGTCCAAGTTGAGCTGCTTGAGCTGAATCTCTAGGTTGGAAGGACCTAGCGGATCCCAAACAGCGTCGAGGACTCCGGAGGTAGACGACCAATAGACGGAGACCATTCCACGTGACAGCAAGCGACGTTGACTTGTTGACTCTGATGAAACGATGGCGGACGCGAAACAACAAACAAAGACGATTTTTTGAACAATGTTGTGGAAGCTTGGCCTAGACATCTTGACCGTTTGGGGCGACGTCGCTATGGCGCCGAAGGCTTGTGTAGTGAGATATTGCTGCGTACAGTCTAAGCAACAGTGTAGGTATGCAAGTGTAAAGTTTAAAGAGGTGTGATTGGATAGACGCGCAGTGAATGAATATGAGCGGAGGGAATGTACGACTACACTAATCAACCAAAACAGTTAACCGATCACACTTGCTAGCGCAGTGCCGCATTGACAGACATGAGCTCCCTCCATCCAGTCAAGTGAACGGTCCACATACATGTTAACGATCAATAAGCAGGTAGTCTCGTTGGAGCATTTGACTTGAAGAGCCTGGCTCAAGCAGCTCGCCAACAACAGCTGAACGCTGCAAGCAGCCACTTCCAATCGAAACAAGGTATTTATGTTTTTGGTATTTTCTGCACAATTCTCGGACGCGGTGGTTTTGTGGCCTACTTACTTGACGAATGCACTCACAATATAAAAGCAACCCAGTCATGGCCCCCTACACCAAAACGTTATCAATCTGCTTAAATCAGTCAAACCAAAATTTAAACAGGAAGGGACTGCCAAGGCGCGATTCACTACCGTATCCCTCCACCTCCTTGCAAGCGTGTCCATAAACATTGGGGCCGGGAATGCGCGACGGCAGCGGCTTCACACCATATACCATATCGACAGCGGTCAGCAAATGCCAGTTGCGTGGAAACCACGACCAGGCGCGGCATGTGAGACCCATAGAGCCCCCTGCACCGGCCTCCACCCGGAGAACACCGAAGGATCAGAGGCCGTATTTGAAATCCCCTTTCCTTTTCATCTCGCAGCGTTTTCTAGTCACGAGCCGCGTCAGATGCGTGCTCCCCGTACCCCCGAGCCGCTTGGAGCACCTTTATTCCGCATTCCAGGGCTTGCCGGTGTGGCACACGCATTGCTCACTTCGCGGGCAAACTCTTACTGAAGCGAGCGTGGTGATCACGACAGGCCGCCGACCGGAAACATGCTACAGCGCCTGCACGGAAATTCGCTAAAACCCTAAAACCCTTCTGCGCCTGAGAGGATTCCTTAGTATGCCGGATCAGATTGAAATGCATTGCCAGTTCCTCAGGGTTCCTCATAGCCCAAGTTTGTAACCGTTGCACGTCCTCGCACACATACCCCTCACCTCTTGCAGACACACCATTAAGTAGCATCAAATCCTTACAGTGGGCAAGATGGAGAGCCATTAGCAGGGAGGTTCTTCAAGAAGGAGAGCCATCAAGCAGGAGAGGTATGGGCACACCGCCGACCACGCAGGGTGGCGCAGGCAGGCGCTAAGGGGGCAAAGGAAGAAAAGAAAATGACTAAGCAGAGGTCAGGCAAATCACCAAGACTCAACACTGAGAACCCTGAGGAAAAAGCAGCGTGCATAAAAGTGTTACGCTCTAAACCATCCGCACGTTGGTAATACGACATTGTCCACTGTCGAATCCAAACCAGAAATTATTGACCAACAATATAAATACTTAGACCTGCACCAGATGACATCACAGAGTTAATGCGCCCTCAAAAGCCACACCACACTGCCTAACTCTCTCAACCCTGACTTATGTGCCTGAACCAATGCGTAGCACCTACACTAATATTTACTTAAATTACCGGTAACGTAATTCCATTCTACCTCTTGGTCTGGCACCCACTGTAACCGTTACAACAAGGTAACGTAATTCCATTCGTCAGCACACCTGCGCCCGTGCTCCATGGGCCTTGTTGCGCTTCACCTCGAATCTGCCCGCGTGTCCCGGATTGGCTACCAGCCTGGTGTAAAGCGGGCACCCACCGCACGGAATGTTGGTTCCGGTTTGCTCAGTTGCCTGCCCCGAACGCCGTTTAATGCCCAGTACCTGTACCACAACACACACACAGTCCCCCTTTTCTTGGGTCTTAGGTGAGAACTTCTAATAGATTTGTAGATGCGCTCTGCTGGTTGTTCTGATCGAGGGGCTGCTTGAAATACGGTCGGTGTACTGCTTATACGGGGGCTATTTAGGCTACTTCCCCCTAGGTGGCTGGCGCCACTGTTGTTCTCTGGTCCCCCTAGGTGGCTGGCGCCACTGTTGTTCTCTGGTCCCCCTAGGTGGCTGGCGCCACTGTTGTTCTCTGGTCCCCCTAGGTGGCTGGCGCCACTGTTGTTCTCTGGTCCGTCCCTTGGTCGGGGTTTTCGGCGGTTTGTCATATCTCGGTCGGCCAGTTTGTTCTTCTTCCTGCGTCTCTTTCAATGTCATACCTTCTGGTCTGGGGGCCCACTTCAACAGTTACTACTACACAGTCCCCCTGGTGGCGGCTGTGGATGTCGCAACATGTGCTTGCACTACCTTCCAGGCCGCCCATGGCCACAGCCGGATTGTCCGTTGGATAGAAGAACACGATCGTCGCATGGGAGCATTTGAGCCCCTGTCACAGCAACTATGGTAACATGGCTTGCTTTTAGGGTTGGACACACACTGACAACCTCATTTTACATGTGCAACTACTTCAAAGGCTTTCGTCTTCAGGCCATTGGCACCATAGGCCATATTCACTATACCCTACCGGTACTATACAAACCTTGTTCCTTAGTTGCACCCCTAGCTCGACTTTTACATTGGGTGTAGTATGCTAGGTTTGGGAGCCGAGGACGCCCCACTCATCGGCGTGCTTCGCGGTGCCGCACTAGTCCTCTCCACATCACCTGCGCCGAACGGTATATGGACTTCGCCTACACAAATCCGGATCAGCAATGCCGAAACCTGCGGGCTTAGACATCCAGCACCCCTACGCGACCGTGAAAAGTAACAACAACACAGGCAATGGCCTGACGCGCTGGGCGGTTCCCATACCCTTGCAAGCGCAAGGACTGGCTACTACGTCCATATCATCCAAGTTCGATAGGTTCCTATCCACTGACTGGCTAGATGTTAGAGACATCGAGAGCTATACAGCATTATTGCGTTATTAGGCCAATGCATCGTGTCACAGACGTTAACTTCTACCTACTTAATATTCTGACGAATTTGAATCCCGTAGGCCCATAGGAAATGCCCATGCTGCAACGCCCTGCTGCCTCGTGGCAGTGCGACGAACCGCCCCGTCATCTCCACCACTCTACCTGCCGCTTATTCACCACAGGGTAACAGCTGCAGACTAATATGTCCCCGCGGCCACCTCATCTTGCAATTCGTCATCATCACAACAATGCCAGCTCCACAATGCGCACAATGCTGTGCAACCATAAGCGTGTCCAGACGCAGCCGTCCATGCGCGTCGTCCTGCAGTTTGTTTACTCGTTCGTTCACACAACCCCACCCGCAACTTCCGGATGCAGCTTTTGCAATACCATTTGTAACAGTAACATATAGTAAAACTATCATCTACGGACTACGGACGTCGCAGACGCGGCTTGGGCAGCATGCGCGCCATTTTGCGCAACCAACCGAACCCAACTGTCCCCTAACTGTCTGTCCGCACATGCGCATGCCGCGTCATCATGTAATAACGCACTGCACGACACGTAAGCTTTTGAACCACACGCTAATGAATATGACCAAACATAGGAATCCCGTGAAACCCCTTGTAGGACTACGACCGCATGTCCCGGAAGTTATATCGTCAACGCTGCGTGTGTCAATGTGACACAATACCGCCCCCCAAATAATGTACGCCAGCTGCGCTCGCAGTCATGAAAACCGGTGTCGCGAATGCGCTTCAAAGCCGGTGCCGGAGGGCAGACTTCAGTGCTAATGAGCGGCCAGACGTCGGCGGTGGTGGTGGCCATTCCGCGAAGGAGGCCGGGACCGCTGAGGCGGCGGGTGCGGTTGGCGCTTTGGCGGGTGTGCCTGCAATAACCAGTGTACAGGTAACAATCACTCAGCTTGACGTGACAGGCTAGGGGTCTAGAGGGCTGGGCTTGCAAACACGATTCGCCAGGCGCACAGTACGAAACATGCTCCCTGCTCCCAAAACACGCCTTCCTCATCAAACAGAACGAATGCTACCAAACAAAATGCTGGGAAACGGATATGTAACCCAGCACTCCACCCAACCTTACCTCCTTGGGAGAATGTGGTGCTGGGGCCTGGGGGTACGACGGGATGGGGTACGTGGGGAGGGGGTAGAATGGTCCGGGGTAGGCTGGTCCGCCGGGGTAGCCAGGCCCACCCGAGTAGCCAGGTCCGTAGGCGGGGGCTGCTAGGACGGAGAGGAAGCGCCGGACGGCTTCCGCAGTGTCGTCGGCCAGCGCAGCAACTGAGTCCACTAGCGCATCCAGCCGGAGGGGGTAGCGGTCCATGATGGATGCGTTGGTGGGGGCCTGGTACACGCCTGCGCACAATGTACGGTACGACCACAGTACGAGTTTTAGTGAAGCACATTGCGTCAGGTGCCGCAGTGTATGCCTGCATTGACTGAAGCCCACTAGCAGCTACTCAAGCCATGTTGTGTGGCAGCGCTTTTAGTGCTCCTATGAAAGAGCACTGGAGTCTCGGACCGGTTTGAGAATGCAAACAAAGTAAAATGCTTTCGGCTATGTGGCCAGTAATCTTATGTGACCGCGGCGGCTCAACTCACCCTTTGCGAATCCCTGGATGAGCTGGCCCAGCAGGGAGCCCCAGCTGTGCTTCGGGCCGTCCTTCCAGCTGTAGCCAAGCCACACAACCGCGCCGGGCGAGCCCACCTTGCCGAAGGCCTGCGGACAAGGGCATGTTGGGACACTTTCATCAGAAAAGGCAAACGCTGCAACCAATAGCCCGCACTCATCCAATGGTACGAGCTGCACATTACTCGCTGCTCCTCATCCCGCTCCCCCTCCCTAATGCCGCGCCCTCCTTCCATGCCCCCTGCCGCACCTGCGCCACCGCCTTCATGGGGTCGCCTCCTAGGGTGTAGAGCGGGTAGGAGACTGCGGCGGAGTCGGAGTGCTTGCACCAGGAGTGCGCCTGCGCCCACGGAGCCACAACATGTTGGCGTGTGGGCGATGGGATGGGCGCACAACAAGTGCGAGGAAGAGCGATCCCAGCTGCAAAATGCAACATCAACGAGCGGAGTACAGTTGGCCAGACACGGTACCGATATTGCCCGTGTCCCAGGCAGTCGAGCACACAGACCTGGACGTGGCGAACATCTTCCAGCCGCTGCGGCCATGGCCCTGAGAGGAAGTCGCTAACGTAGCTGCTGAGATGGGCGCCGCCAAGCGAGGAGCGCGCCGTATCGGTGAGGGCCTGGCAATGCTGCCAGTCGCCCGAGTAGCCCAGGATTTGCGCGATGAGGTCCGGTGTCGACTGACTGTGCTTTAACGAGTCGTGCACGATAACCAGGCCGCCGGACCTCACGTATGCGGCCAAGGCCTCCACGTCTTCCACCTCAGCGTATAAGCTATCGCCGCTGGCAGCTGGGATCAGAAAGGCAACCGATGCGGAGTTTATCGGAGAGCGCCCGGACTCCCCAGTGACGCGAGATACGTCCAAGTTGAGCTGCTTGAGCTGAAGCTCTAGGTTGGAAGGACCTAGCGGATCCCAAACAGCGTCGAGGACTCCGGAGGTAGACGACCAATAGACGGAGACCATTCCACGTGACAGCAAGCGACGTTGACTTGTTGACTCTGATGAAACGATGGCGGACGCGAAACACGAAACAAAGACGATTTTTTGCATAATGTTGTGGAAGCTTGGCCTAGACATCTTGACTGTTTGGGGCGACGTCGCTATGGCGCCGCAAGGCTTGTGTAGTGAGATATTGCTGCGTACAGTCTAAGCAATAGTGTAGGTATGCAAGTGTAAAGTTTAAAGAGGTGTGATTGGATAGACGCGCAGTGAATGAATATGAGCGGAGGGAATGTACGACTACACTAATCAACCAAAACAGTTAACCGATCACACTTGCTAGCGCCGTGCCGCATTGACAGACAAGAGCTCCCTCCATCTAGTCAAGTGAACGGTCCACATACCGGCTAACGATCAATAAGCAGGTAGTCTCGTTGCAGCATTTGAATTGAAGCGCCTGGCTCAGCCTGGCTCAAGCAGCTCGCCAACAACAGCTGGACGCTGGCAAGCGGCCACTACCAATCAATGCGAGGTACTAACAGCAGCTACTTGCCTTTTGGTGCTTATTACGCATTCCTCGGACGCAGTGCGCGCAGTGGTTTTGTGCCTAGCTCGACGAATGCACTCAAAACATATAAGCAACCCAGCCATGCCGCCCTACACCAAAACGTTGCCACACTCAGCTACAATCAGTCAAATCAAAATTTAGACAGGAAGGTACTGCCAAGGCGCGATTCACTACCGTATCCCTCCTCCTCCTTGCAAGCATGTCCATAAACATTGGGGCCGGGAATGCGCGACGGCAGCGGCTACGCACTATATACGTTTTGAATCACATCGGTTGCGGCCAGATGCGTGAAAACCACGACCAGGCGCGGCATGTGAGACCCGTGGAGGCCCCTACACCGGCCTGCACCCGGAGAACACCAAAGGATCAGTGGCCATATTGGAAATCCCCTTTCCTTTTCACCTGGCAACGTTTCCTAGTCACCAGCCGCGACAGAAGCGAGTCGTCACGAGCTGCTAGAAGCACCTTTATTCCGCATTCCAGGGCTGGCCGTTGTGGAACACGCATTGGTCACTTCGCGGGCAAACTCTTACTCTTAAATAAGGACAGGATACCGACCAGAAATATGCTACAGCGCCTGCGAGGAAATTCGCTAAAACCCTAAAACGCATCTGCGCCTGAGAGGAATCCTTAGTATGGCATGCCGGATCAGATTGAAATGCATTGCCCAAGCCCAAGTCTGTACCCGTTGCACGTGCCCTCGCACACATACTTCTCACCTCGTGCAGACACACCGTTAAGTAGCATCAAATTCTTACAGTGGGCAAGATGAGAGCCATTAACAGGGGGAGTCTTCAAGAAGGAGAGCCATCAAGTAGGAGAGGTATGGGCGAATCGACGACTACGAAGGGAGGCGCAGGCAGGCGCTAAGGGGGCAAAGGAAGAAAAGAAAAAAGCTCGGCAGAGGTAAGGCAAATCACCAAGATCCAACACGGAGAACCCTGAGAAAAAAGCAGCGCGCAAAAAAGTGTTACGCTCTAAACCATCCGCACGATGGTACAACGACATTGTCCGCTGTCGAATCCAAGCTAGAAATACGTAGACCAACAACACAAATACTTAGACCTGCACCAGAAACCCACACCACACTTACACCCCCCACATACTCATCAGTATACTCATACTCATACTGCGGAAACTCGCACCACGTGACCCCTTAGGGGGCGCGCGAGCGTCGGTGCATGGGGCCAGATGGGAGCTGCTTGCTGTTGCCGGTCGTCTAGATGGGAGTTCAGGAGGATGGAATGGCGGTGTCGTCTGGTACGTGGAGGAGGAGCTCCCGCATCGCCCGGGAACTTTCGGCACCGGTCGGATCCCATCCAGCTCGCAGCAATCTGGTTCACACCTTCGCTCGCCGCGGCCATACTGGCTCGTCACGGTGGCTTTGCAGAGTGCCTGCGCTGAGTATCCTGTGGCTGTCCAGCTAGCCTGGTGGTCACCCACGCCCTTCGTTGCGAAGTATCAACTTCGCCAATGATGGCCTCTCAGCGGCGGCTTCGGTCGTCGCTCTACCTGATCAGTCCTGCGGGCTGTATCCTACTTTGTGGTCTTCTTTCAGCATTTCTCTGGACTCTGGTAGCTTTCGCCGACACAGCTTCGTCGGCTCTGGTGTCTCTCGCGCATGCCGCAGCCGGTGCCAGTACGCAGCCTACGCAAGTCCTGCAAAGCTACCTGGCGTTGCATACTGAAGTGGTTTCCGTATTGCAGGCGAAGGTTGCGCCACGGCTCAGCCATTCGGGCGTGTTGCCGGTCTGCCTTTTTCTAGAGACTGCTGTTGGTGTTGACCTCAACTGGTTGATGGTATTAAGTACCATTGTTTCTTCCCGTCTCGCTATGGGCATCGGCCCGTTTCGGGTGTGGGACGTTTTCGGGATCTTGGGGGGGGAGTTATCCGATTGTGTTGCCGAGGCGTGCTGCTGTCTCTCCATTCGGGGGTCTGCTTGGGATGCATGTGGCCATGTGCAGGGGAGCCATCAGCGCAACCTCCCCCTGTGTATTGGTGCTTGCTGTTTCCTCTGGGCTCTCGGTTGTGAGGCTCTGGGTGGTTTGTCTTTCGGAACCGTCGGTTTTCTCAGCTTTCCTTGTCTTTTTCAGTGTCAGGCGATGCGCCCGATGGCTCTACCTTTTCAGGTCTGGAGCCCACTGTAACGATTACAACAACCACACTACCTAACTCTCACCCTCTCTCACAACCCTGACTTTTATGCCTGAACCAATGGGGAGTACCTGTCCTTATTTCAATATCGAAAGTAACGTAGTTCCGATTCATCTAACGGTTTCGTAATACCTCACCATCCCATACAAGGTACCGGTACGAACAGTAAGCGTTACTAAGGCGTGTTTAAATCGAGAAGAGAGAACATTTGCGCGCCAGGAATGATAAACATTGTGCAAGCATGCGGCGGAAACCATAAAGGGATATCCGGTAGAAGACTGCGTCGCTACCCTAAGATCAGCAATTTGGCATGGAGCACACGACGTTTTTTTTTAACACATCCAGCTGGAACGGAGCTTGTCAGCCACAATCCCATATAATAAATGGCCAGAAGGCACCGACATCGGCACTTCTGGTGTACACGCATGTTACTCATGGAGACCCATGTAGCAAATACCTGGGGCCCAAGTCAGTCACTAGCTAATGCTGCTCAGCAAGTTGGCGACGGTGCGGGGGACGGGTCCGATAATGCGGGGGCCTGCGGCGGGAAGGTTCGGATGCGGAGTCCGGGTAGTGGTGCTGCTGCAAACCAGGCTGTTTGTGTCCAGCGTCCCAAACCTGAAAACGTCGGGGGCCACCGGAGAGTCAGAACTCACCCGGCGGGAGGTGCCTGGGTTGTGACCGCACCGGTCTCTTACCTTCGAGTGTCTGGGGAGCTCTCTAGGCAGGGGGTACGTGGGGAGGGGGTAGAATGGTCCGCCGGAGTAGCCAGGCCCACCCGAGTAGCCAGGTCCGTAGGCAGGGGCTGCAAGGACGGAGAGGATGCGCCTGACGGCTTCCGAGGTGTCGTCGGCCAGGGCGGCAACTGAGTCCACAAGAGCATCCAGCCGGAGGGGGTAGCGGTCCATGATGGATGCGTCGGTGGGGGCCTGGTACATGCCTGCGCACAATGTACGGAAAGGCCACAGTACGTGTTTTAGTGAAGCACATTGCGTCAGGTGCCACACTGTATGCCTTCATGGACTGAAGCCCACTAGCAGCTACTCAAGCCATGTTGTGCGACAGCACGTTTTTAGTTCGTGAAAGAGCAATGGAGTCTCGGCGCGGTTTTGGGGTGCAAACAAAGTAAATTGCGGTCGGCTATGTGGCCAGTAATCTTATGTGACCGCGGCGGCTCGACGCACCCTTTGCGAATCCCTGGATGAGCTGGCCCAGCAGGGAGCCCCAGCTGCGATTCGGGCCGTCCTTCCAGCTGTAGCCAAGCCACACAACCGCGCCAGGCGAGCCCACCTTGCCGAAGGCCTGCGGACCAGGACATGTTGGGACACTTTGATCAGAGACGGTTAACGACGCCGCGAAGGGCCCGCACTTGCTTATAAAATGCCACTTATATAATTCCGCTTCGGTTTCTTGGAGCACGAACTGCACAGTACTCGCCTACCACTACTACTTTTGTTGTAACGGTTACAGTGGGTTCCAGACCAAGAGGTAGAACCATCGGGCGCATCGCCTGACACTGAACAAGACGGAGGAAACAAATACCGACATGCATCGAAACAATGTAATAGACTGTAATAGTTACTACGACTGCTCCTGACTGCTGTAACAGTTACTACTACTATTACTCGCTGCTACGCATCCCGCTCCCCCTCTCTAATGCCGCGCCCTCCTTCCATGCCCCCTGCCGCACCTGCGCCACCGCCTTCATGGGGTCGCCTCCTAGGGTGTACAGCGGATAGGAGACTGCGGCGGAGTCCGAGTGCTTGCACCAGGAGTGCGCCTGCGCCCACGGAGCCACAACATGTTGGCGTGTGGGCGATGGGGTGGGCGCACAACAAGTGCGAGGATGAGCGATCCCAGCTGCAAAACGCAGCATCAACGAGCGGAGTATAGTTGGCCAGCCTCGGTAACTGCCCGTGTCCCAGCAGGAAGCAGGCTGTCGGACACGGACCTGGACGTGGCGAACATCTTCCAGCCGCTGCGGCCATGGCCCTGAGAGGAAGTCGCTGGCGTAGCTGCTGAGATGGGCACCGCCAAGCGAGGAGCGCGCCGTATCGGTGAGGGCCTGGCAATGCTGCCAGTCGCCCGAGTAGCCCAGGATTTGTGCGACGAGGTCCGGTGTCGACTGACTGTGCTTCAACGAGTCGTGCAGGATAACCAGGCCGCCGGACCGCACATATGCGGCCAAGGTCTCCACGTCTTCCACCTCAGCGTATAAGCTATCGCCGCTGGCAGCGGGGATTATAAAGGCCACTGACGCGGAGTTTATCGGAGAGCGCCCGGACTCCCCAGTGACGCGAGATACGTCCATGTTGAGCTGCTTGAGCTGCAGCTCTAGGTTAGAAGGACCTAGCGGATCCCAAACCGCGTTAAGGACTTCCGAGGTAGAAGACAAGTAGACGGAGACCGTTGCTACCGAGGGAGAGCGTCGCGGAATCGTCGAATCTGGAACGACACTCACTGTAGTAAGATATAATACTAACACTACAATTTTAAAGTGCCTACGCCAGATAGAAATCCGCATGATGGCTGTTTGAGGGGAAGTCGAAGCGCCACGAAATGCCGTCGCAAACGTGCCGCGCGTATCGACAGGAATGTATGATGAGGTGACACCGCATATATATGTAAATATGCAAGGTGTACAAACTACCTGACGACATCGCGGGTTTATAGCATTTGCCGAATCGTACCGTTAATCGGGCTACTGTAGTACGGCTCGCGGCCGTTCGTTGTGCCTCGGAAGCATCACACGGCGCTGATGCGTTTTCGTCTCGGCTGTTGGGATCTCGACGTAAGTCGTTTTGCACGTCGGCCGCGTAAACCACGCGTTGAGAGGACGT
The DNA here is from genome assembly GCA_003116995.1 of Yamagishiella unicocca. NCBI lineage: Eukaryota > Viridiplantae > Chlorophyta > Chlorophyceae > Chlamydomonadales > Volvocaceae > Yamagishiella > Yamagishiella unicocca. The sequence continues at coordinate 58,268 of BDSL01000159.1, read as the reverse complement.
GCCGAGTGTGCAGCGGGGATGTGGTAGAAGACGAGTTTCATGTCCTTATGGAGTGTCCTGTGTATGAGCCCCTCAGACGGACAGGATATGCAAGTAGTGATGACTACGTGGGATCAGGTGAAACTAGGCAACCTTTTGGCTCAGATACAGAGAGCGCGAACAGAGTCATCAAGGGAATAATCCAGATTTGCTACTATTAGTTTTAGAAGTGCGCCCTTTGACGGACGTCCGTTATGGGGGGACGCATGCTACTGGCGCGAGCCAGTACGACATGTAAAATCAATCAAACAAAAAACATCGTTGTGCTTGCGCCAAATAACGCATGGGCAAATGAAGGCAAACATTTCCAAAAATGGTGTATATTGATTTCAGCTAAATTTGATGGTAATTGCTGAACGCGTCTGTGGAGCTAGACCGACACCGCGGCCCGTGCGCCGCAACTTTACATCACACCATACCTCACCGGCCATAAATTTTGAAACCATAAGGAAGTCGATAAGCTTCTGCTGTACCACAAAAAATCCGCGGATTTACGCCGTTGTCATCCGGCTGCGTCAGAACCCCTCAGATCCCCTCAGGCCGACCCCCCGTTCAGACCAGTTGTGCCCGGCCTCCGAAACCTTGCAAAATCCTTCAACGCCTTGCCTTGTCTAGCAGAATCGCCCTCAAGTGATGGACCTGGACTGTCAAGCTGCCAGCCTTGTCCCGCATCGCAGTGCTGAAATCCAGGGGCAGCTGGCTGCCTCTACATCAGTGTGCGTTTGCCATTATCAAGGAGTGCGCAGTGGTTTATTGGTACACGCTGCGTGCAGAGCCCTCTGCCAGCAGGGCGGGCGAGCAGTGGCTGTAAGACCGCGGCCGGAAACAGCGGCGTTGTCCTATTATGAGTGGGAAGGATGCCCCGCTGACAGTATACCCCCCTGTCAGAAGGATTCCTTACCGGGACACAGTGCCATCTCTGCGCGTTAGCACGTATACATCTGTCACTCCTAAGTGGTTTGCTGCAATCGGCTGGCTCCCTAATGTTAATTACGCGGTTCGCTGCGATCGGCTAGCTCCCTAATGTTAATTACTACACGCTAGTTCCTGTACGGGAAGCCTTGCAAAGCGCACTATTTTCGCCTGCTTTTGTTTCCTTCAGGCGACGAACTGTGGACGTAATGCAACCTGCTTGATGCACCTAAATAGCACAACAGGTGCAACGTCTTCTGGCACGTCTCAGGCCACCGGTCGGAGCCGCCCACACTCCGGCCCCCCCTTGGGATGGGTTGGGCCACACAGCTTGCCCGCTACCACTAGCGTCGCAAAATCCGTTCCTGCTCTTGACTTTCGAGATGATAACGATATAACCGTCAACCAATCCGGTGCACTCGCCTCGCGCACCGTGATGGCCGCGGCAAGACCCAGCCCAGTCCTCTCGCCGCCCCCACAACCGGCACCCGCTCGCGGCGCTTTACTGGCGGCCACCTTCCTCTCCGGACCCTCATCACCCCGCTCCCCCCCCCCTTCCTCACATACCCCCAGGCCCCCCCTGGAGCAAACCCCTCCATCACTGCCGCCCTCAGTGCCACGGCCGATCGCGAGCACCCTCCGCGCTCATCCGACCATCCGTCCCTTCGCCCTGCTGCCCCTCACCGCCGCCGCCGTCACCGCCGTCCTCCTCCCCCTCCTGCGCCATGATATCCGCCAGGCTAGCTCCCCGCAGCTTGCTCATGTCCACGGCGTGCTGCCCGGCGGCCTGCCCACGACCACCGCCCGGCCCAGGTAGGCTCGACTGCAGCTGTCGCGGCGTCAGAGGGGCCCACGGGTCGCCGCTGAACGACGGCTTGTAGTACGACTGCATCGCCGCCGGGTCGATTTCGCCGTCGTCCCCGCCGTGGCCGTGGCCGCCGCCCCGCCCTCCTCGCCCCCCGCGGCCCCGGCCGCCTGCCCGCCCGCCACCGCCTTCACCACGGCCCATATGGCCCCGCCCGCCGGCGCCTTCGCCTCGGCCCATATGGCCCCGGCCGCCACCGCCCTGGTGCAAGCCCTCACCGCTAAACACGGCTGTCGCTACAGCCACTGCACCCGTGATCGCCGCACCAGCGCCACAAGCAACATCGCCGGCCACGACGGCAGCGTCCGTACGAATCCATTTGTTGGGCCGCGTACCGCCGCCGTAGCTGCCGTACTGAGCCGGGGGTCCGCCTGGACCGCCAGGCTGCCCGGGCCAGCCCCCCGGGCCGCCCGCTCTATGCTGAGGGCCCCCGAACCCTTGCGCCTGGTGCTGCTGGTGCTGCTGCGCCCAGCCAGCGTTCCCGTAGTCATGGGGGTTGCCGAAGCCGCCGGCGGGGTACGGCGCCGGCTGGCCGGGCCAGTGGCCGCCGCCGCCGCGGCCGCCTCTCCCATACGTTGCCTGCGGCGGCGGCCCGCCCCTGCCTCGGCCCCGTCCGCCCATGGGCGGTTGGTGCCCCCGGCCCGACCCGGAGGGCGGCCCCGAGGGTGCACCTGTGGCCCCAGGGAGCCGGCGAGGAGGGAGGGAGGGAGCTGACAAGGTGGAGGTGTGCCGCGAGGAACGCAAAGAACGTCCCATCAGCAGTGCGGATGCCACCGTGAATGCGTATGATGAGTTGGGTGGGCTACGGACGACCTCACCTGACGGATTCCAACTAGGACTGCCTACAGCGGCGGCACCGTCTACCCCTGCCCCCACACCGGTACTGTACACCCCTTGCCGATCGAAGGAAGGAGGTCGGAAATCCGTCCAGACCGCCTCCGACGCGCCGCCTAACCAGCTGCCCAGTCCCTAGGCTATATGCATACAGACACAAACAGCGCGTACGCGCTTTGAAAGCTCATGCTCATGACTCGAAAGCAAGCAGTGATCCTCCGACCACCTAGGCACCGCACCTGGTGGCCGCGGCCCCGGAGCGCTGTGAGGCGCGGAAGCGTACGCAGCTAGTGGGTCGCTGTGGGGGACAGCGAGGGGGGGGGCCAGGCGGCGGGGCGGGGAGGGGTCAGTCGTAAGGGCAGGGTTACAGCGGGCCAAGAGTCTGACCGGGTTCTAGCAAGCTAGCTATCGCGATGCACTCGCCTGTAAAACGAAAACCCCCGGTCTTGGCCTGCCTCTGGTTCCGCGAATGGGTTGATAAGGCCGCCTGCGGACGGCGGGAGTGAAGGCGGGAGGTCGGCGTGCCACTCCCGCCCAGGAATCTCGCAAAAGGCATGTAGTCATGTATATCAGAGGACAGTGCTCACTCATTGTGTGAACGTTTGCCAGCCACCGGCAGGCTTTTGAGGTCGGACCGGCGTACACAACGGAGAGGACTTGGGCGGTGATTGTGTTCCAATGTCTTACAGCTATCTGGTAAATGCCAGCGCACTTTCGCGTCCCCTTTGAAGTTCAGCCGGTTAAAGACTTACATACGGCACGTGGCGGCATCCTTTGTATAATACTAAACCTAATTCGTCAATGGAAAAGATAATATATTTGCATGCTAAGTATGTTAACCAAAGTCAACGGAAAGACGGGAGTGCCGTAAATTCCAAAATTTCCAATTGATCCAGCCAGCAAACTCGCAGTGCATGAAGTTGTCCAGGTGCAATGTTGTTATCACAACGAATTAAATAATTAAGAGAACACGGACGGCAGTAAATGTTACGCCGTGAGGGCCCGGCACACACGCCGCAGCAATTGGCGTATTTGGGCGACGCCATTTGGTCGGTGAGCCACCATAGATGCCGACGGACAGGTTCATAAAGGAGCCACACTGCCGTCCCCAGACCGCCTCCCTCCTACCTCTCCCGCCTCACCTCTCCCCCCTCCCTTCTCGCCAACATTTCCCTCGTGACAGCTCCACGTCCGGTGCAAGTACCTAAGCCCCCCCAAGAACTTTGCATCGTATAGAAACGCAGCGGAGCGGCACGTCAGCGCAGCCCGCCAGGTAGGGCAGCGCTGCAGCCGCAAGCGCGGTTCTTCCCGGCTCCGATTTCCATGGAAAGTCGCTTACGTGCATTATACGACGTTTTGCCGCCATGTATCGCCGCCGCGCAGTCCTCCTACCTGGACTCACTGCTGGCCTCCGGATGGCAGCTGAGCGCCGATGAGAGCCGTCTGGTGGGCTGGGCGCAGCGAGACACTGCGGGCCTCACCTTCCGCCCTAGGTACTCTGCGGCGGGGGGCCAGCAGGGCGTCTACCGGAAGGCTACAGCGTTCGAGGCACTGGTGGGTGGGACCCTTCGGCAAATGGGGCAGGTGCATGTGGTCTGCGTGGGCTACTTACTGGATGGGATCCCGTCCCGTGCGTTGGGGAAGGGCCGAGGAGGTTAGCATGCAGCTGGGATCAAGGAGGGGCGTCTTCTGTACGACGCGCTGATCCAATGTAACCGTTGCTAGGGCCCATCGTGGCGTGTTTGCCACCTTGCTGGTGATGCTGTGTTTCTTCAGGCTAACTTGTTGTCCTTCATACCCAATTCATGTAACCCTGCCTGCCTCGTAGACTGCATATGTCTCCACGCTGTAACGCAACGCTCCGAGAGCGCCCCGAGCCCCCTGGTCGCGCGAGTGGCGATGCCAAGCTGCCGCCCCCATCCCCTTCCTCTTTTGCTGCCAGATCGGCCACCTTTCCCTGGAGGACCCGCCCCGGCTGCAGGAGCTCCTGCAGCAGTTGGAGCCACATATGGCCTCACTGGACGAGAGGGAGGCGAAGAAGCAGTAGCAAATTGGGCATGAGCAGGAGACGCACGCCGGTCGTTAACATGTCATTTCAGAGACCCTGTGCTCGGAGGCACGCGTAGCAGTCAGATTCAAGACCATTCAACCAAGTATATGGTAGAGGGCGTGCGGCATGCTGTTGGGCATGCTCAATCCAACGGCTGGCCCCAGAATTCCTTGCTTTCAAGCTCCTGTTTGACTGTTCGGCGCGGTGTAAGCAAAGATGTAGTGGCATTTTACCTGTTCTACGGGATAAGAAGACCGGCCCATGGGTCCTACCGCGCCTCTTTGCAAGTCAAGATGGCGCATTGCCAAAGCAAAGATAACTGGTCAGAAACCACGTTCGTTATCCACTAGAAGGGCAATAGGGGTCAGGACAGCACAAGTACGGCAGCTCATAGACCTTTTGGCGGCCTAGGCACAAACAATATGAAATCTTCCAATTCATCAGTTTACCAATCACATTAGATACATTTTGTCCTCTTGCGGAATTTAAAAATGGCAGGGCTTGAAGGGGCTTTCCTGTGCCTTGGCAACCCACTGTTGGACGTGTCCGCGGTGGTCGACCAGGCTTTCCTGGACAAATATGAGGTTAGTTGTATTAACATCAGCGCGCCAGACTTCAAACGAGCGCTGGCCTTGACCGGTCTGTCTATGCATGTGCGGTCGGGCGCCGCCCGCGCAGATCAAGCTGGCGAACCAGATTCTAGCCGAGGAGAAGCACCTGCCCATGTACCCGGTGAGCGCTGGCTTGTATTTGTGGAATTATGGCGGGAATGGGGCCGCGCGTGCAGGTCTTCCTTTAAACTGTTGGGTGTTGATGAATCCCGTTTGCAGGAGTTGGCCGCGATGCCCAACGTGGAGTACATCCCCGGCGGAGCTGGCCAGAACACTACGCGTGTGTGTCAGTGGATGCTTCAGGTCCCGCTTGCTTGCTCGTATATGGGCTGCATTGGCGATGACGAGTTTGGCCGCAAAATGACGGAGGTTGCTACACAGGAGGGCGTAAACGTAAGTAAGCAAACATCCCAATACTGCACTTTCATGTGTTTCCCAAGATGATTTGGGGTTTTGCGGAGATATGGTCCGTGGTCGACGGACGATGTATATCTGGCTTCGCTTTTTCGCACGTGACTTGCTATGGTGCAAGCTGGATGGATTGCTGCGGCGTGATAGGGAAATCACCGCGTCACTACGGCGCCGTCTGTCTGTCGGCTCCAACCATGTGTATGTGTCCGCTACGCTCGCGCGCCGGCCCCCTGCGCGAAACCTATCCGTGTACACATCCCTGGTAATTGCACTCAGCCACAGGCTGCGCATGCTGTATAGTTGCTACTCACGCTGCGCAGCCCTAACATCGATGCTGACCCGAATTGAATGGTCCTCGCCTTGCCCCCCTCGCCGACCCACATCGCACCTCCAGGTCCGCTACCAGGTGGATACCACAACCCCCACCGGCACCTGCGCCACCTGCATTGTCAGCAGTGAGCGCAGTCTGGTGGCTAACCTGGCCGCCGCTAACAACTTCAAGGTACGACACGCCGCCTGTTCAGCTTGCGGGTTACCGCTCGCACGCCCTCCTACCCAAGGCAAAGGCAACGGCGCAGTTTGTGAGGGGAGCCTTGGTCGTGTTGTGGCTTGGTTGCGGCGACGAGCGACTATTTGCCCGTCCTGCACTTCGATGAATTGAAAATTAGCGCCTGTTTAGGTTGGGTTTCACGAACAGGAAGAGCGGCCAAGCTCCACGGTGTCTGGGTGCGAAGGGGAATGTGGTTGCGATGTCGTCCGCGTAGTATTGCGAGTGATACCGGCCATGCGTCGGGGGGCTTGCGCCAGGCGAGGTTGACGGCACGAGTCCACCCCCTCCGCACCCCAGCAGGCAGTAGTGCACCTTCGCCACGACGCTCTGTGTTCTTGTCCTCGCTTTACTCACCTGCCCACGTGCTGTTTTGCCTCGTCAGGTGGACCACCTGATGCTCCCAGAGAACCTGGAGCTCCTGCATAAGGCCCGTGTCGTGTACTGCACCGGCTTCTTCATCACCGTGTCCCCCCAGGTGGGCGGGCTTCGGAGCGATGGAAAGGGATGGGGGCGGGTGTGTTCGGATGCCAGAGGGGAGTGCGTAATGGCGCTGAAGGCACGGCAGCATCGGATTGTGTTGTAAGCCCCTTTTTTCCTCTCTTGTTCTCCCTCGGGCTCAACCTTTCCTGTCCCTGATCGCTGGCGTCCTGCCGCAGTCCATCGAGACGGTTTCCAAGCACTGCGCCGAGAACGACAAGATCTACGCCATGGTGCGTAACTCGAGGGGGCTGGCGGTGTGCAGTGCAGTGCGTCCACCTCAGAACACAGCCCCGTAGGAACCGGCGTTTAGGCCACAGTGCGCGTCGACTTGCATGCGAATGATGTGCCGTGCAGCTCGTGCCCGTCAGTCCGTGGACAGACCGGTTATTCCCTGGCTTTTGGACCTGACAAAGGAAGCTACGCGGATTGTCATCCAACGCCCCTGTGGCACCAAACAACATCGCCCCTCGGCCCCCTAGAGTCCACTCTATGTGCTTTCCCTTCCTTCCTTTATCCGCAGAACCTGTCGGCGCCCTTCATCGTCCAGGTGCCGCCTTTCAAGAAGGTGCTCATGGACGCCATGCCGTACATTGACTACCTGTTCGGCAACGAGATTGAGGCCGCTGCGCTGGCCGCGACGGAGGGCTGGGAGGGTGTTGCCCTGGACGAGGTTGCCAAGCGGGTGAGACTGAGAGCCGCGTCGTTGCGAGCCGAGTCATGGTCCGGGTAGGATTTGCCGAGTGCTGGAGCGGACGGGCATGAAGGCGTGGTCTTCAGGATGGTGGGGGTGCGTCGGTCACAACACCAAATGCATGCAGACGTTAACGTGCGTGGAAAGCAGGCTTGGAAGGCTGTGGGCCCGGAGGATGGCGGGCAAAATTAGCATGGGGTTGGGGTGGATAATCGCTGCGGGGGAGGGTGTGCTGGGGCGCACCTGCATGTGCCATGATCCGAGTGGCTCGCTGCCCTAGCGTGGTATTTGGTTTTTTGATCACCAGTTACCCCCTGCCTCTGCTGTTCGCAGCTGTCGCGCTTGCCGAAGAACAACGGCTGCCGGCCGCGTGTTGTTGTGTTCACTCAAGGCTGCGACCCCACCATTGTGGCGGTGGGCGGCAAGGTGTACCGCTACCCGGTCATGGTCATATCGAAGGAGCAGCTGGTCGACACCAACGGCGCGGGTGAGTGCCTCAGATGGCTTGGGGGCCTGGGAGGGGCCAGTGGGCCTTGGGACGGAGCCGCTAAGTTGCAACGTGTGCGTAGTACTGCGTGCCAAAACAACGAGCGCCATCCGAATGCGCATAGCAGGACAGCGTGGTCTGCATAACCATCCCAAAAGGCCTAGGAAGCAAATATGGTTGTGACCGACCAACGATTTCGGGTTGCCGCTTGTGTGGTGGGTGCTGACATCACCGGCCTTTCCTTCGTGGTGGGTGCTGACATCACCGGCTGTGAGTTTCATACATACGGTGGTCAACAATTGCAGACCGGTACCAACTGTACCATTCGTCCATCTTGGGTGCCCGATTGGCTGCCTCACTGTCGCGATGGCCGCAACTCCCACCTCGCGCTCCGCAGGCGACGCCTTCGTCGGCGGCTTCATGTCACAGCTGGTGTGCGGTAAGGACATGGCCGAGTGCGTGCGCGCCGGCAACTACGCCGCCAACGTCGTCATCCAGCGCTCGGGCTGCACCTTCCCGCCCAAGTCGGAGTTCATCTGGAACTAGAGGAACACGAACCCGTTCGCGCGCGCCGCGATTCTTTTCTAAGACTGGAGCTTGGGATGCTGCAGCTGCGGAAGGTTGGAGCGCGATGGCCTGAGGTCGGCACCAGCCGCTGATGGCCTGCCGGGGCCGCGTGGGGCGCTGAACGCCAACATGGCATGTTTCGGCAGCGCTGAGGCCTGAGGGCTCTGGCTAGGGCATTACGGCGCTGCCTGGGGTCCGCAAAGCCATAATGTGCTGACTGCTAACCCGCCAAAACGTTACACCTCGACCTGTCCCCCGTACTACATAGCAGAGTCCTCCTTTCCATCCAAGGATTTTTTGCTTCGAGTGGTTGTGAGCTGTGACAAGGTGCATACGCATCACATGACTATCACATGACTACTGTGTGCTTGTATTGCGTGGTAGGTAGGTCTGTTTGGGCACACGCGCTGGCGGCGCTGATTGGAATGCACCCGTCCCTCTCAGAAAGAACTATGGGCGCCTGAAGATGGGTCCCCCGAATGACTGCCACGTGCATAAGACATGGCTGTACGACGCAGCGTCCATGCTGCACGACAGAGTTCATGAGCGGATTGTGGCGGAATTCGTCTAGCGTGAAGAAGTGGTAGTAACCGTGCAGCATGCCTTGCCCCACTCCGGAGTCCCTAGAGGTTTAAGCCAAGGCCATGCGCTGGCCTTGCGTGCAGTCGGGCATACTTAGCTGTGGCATCAGCGCCGCCGCGTCCTGGCACCAGCACAGTGGGACTTCGCGGCGATGGAGGCGTTATTATGCGTCTGAAAAGTGTTGAGGATGGCGCTCAATGCAGGTTGATGCGGTATGCTTCCTTTCGAGCGGACACAGCTAAGAGCGACGGATGGGGAAGGGACGCATGGTGTGCTGCCGAGAGGTGGGTGCTAGCCGCGGGTATCCCGAGGTTGAAGCTCGTGGGTCCTTTTAAGTGAAGGAGATTGGCAAGGTGTTCGCTGAATCCGTATAGCTATCGCGAAATCTTGTGAGCGCAGGATTTAGGGAGGGAGACTGCAAGGAATGAAAAAGTCCCCCAGCTCTTGGCAATACGCTGTGACGTGGCAACGTTGCAAGGTTGGTACGCATGGCGAAGCAACACGCGGGGGTCTCAGGCACTTGGCACGTTGGACTGTAGACAGTAGGTATGCATGACCTTACAGGTCCATAGTGCCCGTCAAACTCAACGGACCAATCCACCGCTTCCAACCGTCGGTTTCTCCCTATTCTTTTGCGTCCCCCAGAGTTTCAACCGCTAACTGTCGCTCGCTTCAAGGCCACTACACCTGTAGAGCCTCGTCTTTCAGTCTGAACCATGACTCCTGAAGTAATTCCGGGAGACCCCGGCCCATCAAGTGCACCAGCACCACCACCCAAAAGGATAAGCTTCGGGGCCCAAGCAGCCCACATCGTGCACTGAGCATCCACCGAGACCTCGATACCGCCATGTCATCACCCTAAGATGTCACGGAATCCGTGCACTGCAGCATGGCACAACTTCGCGCTCCAAACACGTGCGCCCGACGGGCTGCCGCTTCCACGCCTCCTCGCCAGCTCCGCCCCTCACAACGGCCGCCAGCTAAGCCCCTCGGGCCCTCAGTAGAACTCGCGCTCGTCCGGAAGCACTGTGCCGGGCTCGTCGCCAAGAATGGTCCGGCGCGGGTAGCCGCTGCGGCGGTCGGCCTGCCGCATGCAGAACACGGACAGGTAATAGAAGCCCAGAGAGAAGCTGCCAAGGAACCAGACTGCCTCGACGGTGTTGCGGAAATTCCAGACAAACTCCTTCTCCAAATGGTCACGGCGGTAGTACCAGGCCTCGATATACGGGTTCTTGGCGACCCACTCATACGACCTGTCAATGGGCTTTGCCTTGCTGAAAATGCCTGGCATGTAGCGGCCATCTGAGGTGAAAGTCTTCGCCTCCGAAGCAAAGCCTCGCCCAGCACCAGCCTTGCTGATGGCCTCAGCCCCGGCCAAAGCCCGGCGCACCAGTCCCTGCATGTTACGCGCCGAGCCGGCCATAGTCCCTAAGTTACTATGACGGCTTATCTGGCTTTTAACGCAATTGGTTGCAGTAAACTAGGTATCGGACGGGAGTGGAACCGTGGGGGCTTGGGCCCCAGTATTCGTTGAAAGTTAGGAAAAGCCGCAGAGTCTTGTAATGGAGCATGCTAGGACGTGCTCGGGCACTTGGTGCGTCGTACAGTTGTGCGAGCCAAAGCCCTGTCAAAGCATCTAACTCGCTGCCATACTTGTTACAAGTGAAGCTTCATATACACATGCTTGGCCTGCTGAAGGATTGCTTTCCATGACCCTATCGACTCGGTATACCTAAATGCTCGTTTACTGACCGTCAACAAATGTCTGACGGAGGAGAGGGAGGCGCATGGGATATCCAAAGGCAGCATTATAACAGCCACGTCACTAACCTCTCCACCCGCGAGGTGCGCGCGACTGGCCGTGCTGTGCTGCGCGGGGCGGTCAGGGTTTGGTTCACTTCATTTGCGTTAAGCTCTCCTGCGCACGCGAGGTCCTCCCTCCGATGTGGGTTCCCCGGCACAGGCCCTTAAACAGCGCAGCGAGGGCCCGGCGCAGAGCCTCAAGCACTTCCACAACCACGTGAAACGCCAGCTTATCTTGCGGTGGGTGCTCCTTTCCTAAGCACACAGCCCCTTACCCCGACCTTGGCGACTTTTCAATCGCAGTACTCCCAAACCGCTTCCTTCGGCGTCTCCTCGTCTGCCGAACTGCCGATCCCTCCACCATGCCCCACTCCTCCCTCTTTCCGTCAGTTTCGCGCACAAGCAGGAGCGACTTCTGGACCTGTGCTGCGGCCGGGGCGGAGACTTACAAAAATGGAAGGACGCGCAGGTGGGCCTTATGTGGCGCATCAGCTGCTTACATAGCGCTGCTGGTCACGCTGCAGACGGCGGACAGGCAGTGCGTGACGAGGGGAGAGGAGGGTATGAAAGGAAACCCATAGGTCTAGGTATACAAAGCCGGAGGTCGAGTGTCGCCCCCCGCTGCTATGTTTAGACGAACCTCAACAAGGAGCCCGAACGGTTTAGCGTAACGTCTTGAGAGCCTGTTTTGGGGTGCATGGTGCAGGACTTGGCGTGATGGAGGAGGGTTTCGAGAAGACCCGTGGATGCCAGAAAAAACAGTATAAAAACAGACGTGGAGGAGGGGAGGAGAGGGAAGGGGATAGGAGTGGAGGGCAAGGGGGAGGAGGACGAGGAGCGGGCGCGCCGTGGTCAGGCGAGGATGCGAGCGCGCAGCGGTGCTGTCCCTCAAGGGTTGGATGGTAGGCCTGCGCCTGGCTTGGGCGCTGACTCGACTCAACAACCATACTCGGACCCATTCCGGCCTTCCCCCGTCCTACCGGCCCTCCCTGATGCCCCCAGATCAAGTATGTGAAGGGTCTGGATATTTCAGAGGAGGAGGTGAAGGAGGCGCGGCGGAGATACATTGAGCTGGCGGAGAAGCGGCGAGGTGGGTAGCATAGGAAAACGGGTGGCGGTTTTTGTTCAGTTGGGTGAGTGGAAGGAGATACCGGCTGGCTGGCTGGCTGGCTACGTTGGTTGGTGCGGCTCCCCTCCCCCTCCCTTCCCCTCCCCCCCCTCCTTTCCGTATGTGTCGACCCACGGGGTTCCTGTGGACCCGCCTCCGCCCCCACCTGGGGGACGCAGGTCCGCCGATACGCTGCGAGTTTGAGGCCGTGAACTGGCTGGGGGAGCGGATGTACGAGGACACCGTTGCGGGACCGGCATCGTACGGCGTGGTCACGTGCATGTTTGCACTCCACTACTTTTTCGTTGCGGAGCAGAGCCTGCGCACCTTCCTGGAGAACGTATCGGCGAACCTGCGGCAGGGTGGGTGTCTTGGCGCTGCGACCGACCGTGTGAGGCGGTTGCAATGCGGTTGTAGCGTGCGAGTGCTCCGCCGCCCTCACCCCACGCGCACATTTTTTCATCTCCACTGCACAACAAGGCAGCAGCGCAAATCCACGACCGCATCCGGGCCGCTCACCGCCCCCCTTCCTCTCCCTCCCGCTCCCTCTGTCCTCTCTTTTCGGTTTCCCTTCGCTCCCGCGCCGCTAAGCCACCTGGGCCAACGCCCTTCCTAAACACACACTCCCCACTCCTAATAAGGAGCAGACCTCCGCTCCATTCCAGCCCACAACCCCGCTTCCTTCGGCGCCCCCGTCCCCCCTCCTAGCCTATCCAGTTCTTTATCCCGTATGGCCAATACGCGTCCCACCCCCAACCCCCCCTTCCTCCAGGCGGCTACTTCCTCGGCACTATGCCCAGCGGCCACCGGGTTCAGGAGCTGCTGGCGGGAAAGCCCGAGCTGCGCACACCCATGCTGCGGCTGGTGCGGAGGTGGAAGGTGCGGCCGGCGGCGGGCTGCGAAAGGATCTCTGGTGATGACTAGGTTGACGGACGGGGCGAAGGGGATGAGGGAAACGGGGTCCGCGAGGGCAAGTGGGGAGGGGCAGCGAAGGAGCGGTTGGGTGCGGTGCGCGTGCGGGCTTGCGCGACTGCACAGAGACACCTCCGAGTGTGGAGCCAGGTCACAGGACGCGGGCTGTCCCGCTTGGCGTGACACCGTCTGCGGGGCAACCCCGCCGCGAGCAACATCAGGCCTGCCGGGGCGAGCCCGGCCCGGCCCTCTTCCCCGCCATATCGTTCCATATTGTTCCACTAGCGGTTTCCCCGCCCCGCCGAGTACACCTTCCGAGCGGCTTATTGCTCCCTCGGTATCGCCTCTGTCTCCCCTCTTTGCAGCCCTCCACACTCCTATCCCCTGCCCCTTTGCACCCCCTCCCCCAGACCCTCCGTTGAAAGCTCCGAAGCCCTTACATCCGGCCTCCGGCCCCTGCAGGACGGCGACAACCCCGCGCCCTTCGGCTCCGGCTACATATGCGACATAGCTGACACGGTGACGTCCTCCCTGGAGGGCACCACGGACGGCTCCCTGGAGTACCTGGTGGACCTGCCCACCCTGGAGCACATGGCGGCGGAGGTGGGGCTGTTGCCGGTGAGGGACTACAACGACCCGGTGCTGTTGTCGTGCTTCGAGCAGGTGCGCGGGGGCCAGTAGCGGCGACCCGGAGGGGCGATTGAGGTGGTAAATGGGGAGGGGAGGGCAGTGGGAAGGAGGGTTGGGGGCGGCAGTTGGAAGGTTTCGGAGGTGGTTTATGGCAGGGCGCCAGCTGGGGAAGGGGGGCTTGCGCAGAAAGGTCGCACCCCTGCGGGGCTTCGGGCGTCGTGAGGTGTGGTCGCCTCTAAAACCCTAAAACGGACTGCGAGTGGGTTTGAGGGGAATGTGGGTTGGGTTGCGCCGCGGAACGTCCAAACGTTGGCTGCCCCCTGCCCAGCATGTGTGTCCGAAGGCAATGCGCCAGCTATTATACCTACGTTGTGTAACCGGTCTTCATGCCACCCCCCGCCCTGCACCTCGCATCCGCACCTACGCTACCTCCAAAACACCACCACGCCGCCACCCTTGCACCCGCCGTGTGCTGCACCACCCAAACATGCTCTCTCTTCCCACCCTCGCTGCAGGACGACATCGACGCTCCCTTCAAGCGCTTCAAGCCCTTCTTCCTTAAATCCGTGGATCTGGACGGTGTGCCGGGGAGGCCGCCGCCGTTGCCGCCCAGCAGCCTGGAGCAGGTGGGTCCCTGGGGAGGGCAGGCCGGGCTCGGGTCTGTTCCTGCCCCGGCCCCTCGAGATCTGAAGATGAAGATGACCCCTGCCCGTGACGACACCCCGCCCCGTCCCCCGCCTCCCCCGGCCCCGATCCAACCCGGCGCCCCACAGGCCAGCTCCCTCTTCGTCGCCTTCGTATTCCAAAAGGTCAACGACCCACGGGACATTTCGGTGCCCATTGCGCCCGAATGTTCCTACCTGCAGCCCCCGGGACAGTCCAGGCGCCGAGACGGCGGGGGATGGGCCGGCGGGCCCGGGGAGGAGGGCATGGCCATGGCAGCGCACTTTCACCCGGGGGACCTGGGCGGCGGACCCATGGGTCGGGGAGGCATGGGGCACGGCATGGGCCACGGCATGGGCCACGGCATGGGCCACGGCATGGGCCACGGCCCACCGCAGGGCATGCAGGGGGGGCCGTACGGTGGGAACGCACCATACTCGCAGATGGGCGGCGTGTATGGCGGGGACGGCCCGTACGGCGGTGGAGGCGGTGGAGGCCCGCACGGGTACGGTGGGCCGGGGCAAGTGATGGGGCCCGGGAAGCGGTCCGGAGAGCAGGGCGGGTACGGGCAGGGAGAGCCCGGCAAGCGGGGAAGGTACGGCGGGGCTCCTAGTGGAGGCCCGCCGTACGGCTGAATGGCTCTTGGTGGAGGCCTGCTGGTGGAGGCTGGGCGAGACGTTGAGTGGTGAAGGTGTGGTCCTCCGGGGGGTTGGGTATCATAGGACGCAGCACGCTTAGCTGTTATTACCGTTGGGGTCAGCAGGTGGTCGGTAAATGACTGGTCGGTGGTCGGTAAATGGCTGGCAGCAATCCACTGTTAGAGACGGGGCAGGGGTGTTAGGTGAGGCTCATCAACAACTTGACGGTGGGATAAACGCCAGGCCAGTGAGGGCGTATTGTCTGAGTCCGATGCACTTCGCGTCTCGTGGGAGGTCACATTGTGATCCTTCCACCAGTGTAGTGGCGGCGTACACAGGCCTCCCTTGCAAACTGGTTTTGGGTGATGGAAGGGTGTCCTGGGCGCTATGATGCTGGCCGGAGCTCAGCCAGGACGGTCATGTGCCGAATCCCATGGATTCGGGTGGGCCAGCCCCTTCACTGTCACCACCAGATGCAGCAATTGACATGTGTGTCCACACGCATTGCACTGTGTGCACGGGAAGGATACCTTTGCCAATTGCCATAAACCGATCATTGTCGACTCCATAAGGCGTTTATCACCATCCGCGAGAGTGTACTGGGCCGCATTAATCTGCACGAGGACCTCAAATCGGCCATGGCTGTACCGAAAAGGCGGGAAGAGTTTTTGACCATTTTGCAGTACCGGCCTGGCACCTTTACCAAATAAATGCCATTGTGTACTCCAAGAGATTTTTACAACCAGCTATGAGGTTTTTGGGGGCAGCGGCAATCTTCAAGGAGGACCTGAAATCGGCCATGGCCGTGTCAGAAGGGGTGGAAAACACGTTCTTGACCGTTTTGCAGTCCCGGCCTGGCACCTTCACCAAATGCCATCGAACTGCAAATGTGGACTCTAGAAGATATTTACACTAATCGGCCTTACAGGAGGCGCACACGAACCCGGCAATATGCCTAGTACCCGAAAGCTGTCTCCTGCGTTCTAACACGGTCCCTATTTAGTTACATAGTAGACAACCATATTCTAACATCTGCGACCCGCATGTCAAGGTGTCCAGTTTGGCCCTCCACTAGCTCCACCAGGCGCTTCTGCGTTAGGCGCCGTCTGGAACTCCACCTTCACAGTGCCCTTCCCGGATGTTTTGGATTCGGCCTTCGTCGACCTTTCCAGACGCGGGTGGACCTCCTGTATCGGACTGCCGACCCGGGGGGCTGCCTCCTCCACCGCCTGGCCCTCCCCCCCGGGTAGGAGCGCGGCAGCATCCTGGCTCGGCCCCGCGGCCTGCGCTGGCAGATCCGCTGCTTCCAGTGCCGCCTCCGCCGCAGCCTCCATCGCTTCCCGAGCTGCTGCAGCAGTCTCCGCCTCTGCTGCTGCCTTTGCCTCCACCTGCGCCACCTTTGCTGCCGCCCTCGCTGCCGCTCGCTCCTCTATCACCGCCGCCTCCGCCGCCGCCTGCTCTTGAGCAAAAGCAGCTGCTGCCGCCGCCTCCTCCTCCGCTATAGCGGCGGCCTCCACTTCCGCCTGTGCTGCGGCAGCTGCGTCCAAGTCGGCCGCATGGGCCATCGCTGCTGCCCCCCACAGGCCAATCTGTGCATGGCGACGAGAGGAAAAAACAATGAGGTAAAAGCGCGCTAAACACTGGGTCGCGAAAGCCCTCAAATGCATTTCTGCGCCCCCATGAACCTGCGTGCGCGTCTACGGGTAGTCTGCACTGCCTTATTATTGCGTGCCACGATACCCCTGCCCCTCCAGCACGCCGTCCCGTACCGGTATGGTCCAGCACCACGCATGCGGTAACCTCACCAACTACCGTACACGCCCCCTTTGTGCAATGACACGCACCAGCTCAACCTCCCCGGCACCGCTCACCATAGTGTCCGGCTTGGCCTGCATTGCGCCGCCCTGGTGCTGCACCGCAGGGAGCCGTGGCAGCGGTGTGCCGGAGGAGTCCCGCTCCTGCGCCCCCCTTTCACCACTCGGCTGTCGACCCAGGGAGGCGGAGGGGCTAAGCGGCGGCAGGCTCTCCGGCTCCGCATCGGCCTTTAGATCCCAAGCTATTTTGGTCGAGTCTGCCGACTCCAGAGCGACAGGGTCGGGGCTGCTGCTGCTGCTCCGGCCGACGGACCGCGACCGGGACCCGAGGGGAGGCAGGGCTCCATCCGCCGGGGCGCCGCCGCCGCTGGCGGCTTGGGAGCTCGCAGAGACCGCACCGCTGGCCCTGCTCCTGCGCCCATCCCCATTGATGTACGACCTTCGGGACGGGCTGCCCTGCAGACGCAACACACGTGGTACGCCACACGTGGTACGACACACGGGGTACGTGTTCTCCTTTTAACAAGGTGCATGCGGCGTGAGGAACCAGGGGCGGAACAGCCCGCCAACTGGCGCTAGTGTGATGTCCATCCGAGCTCCTGGCAGCAACCTCTTGACCTTTCGTTTGCGCGCTTCGCGTTTTGGCCGGAGACGATGCGTCTCAACCCGTCCAGCAATCTCTTCACACCGCACCATGCCGGCTCGCCTCCTCTGGAATGCCACACACCTGGGTTGAGCGTACTCGACGCCTGCCGTGCGACGTCGGGTTCGTTAAAGCCATGCCGCCCGCTCGCCCAGATGCAGTTCGCCCACCCACCCACCCACCCAGCCACCACCACGCACCTGCAGGCTGCCGTGCTGCTGCCGTGTTGGATCCGCGATGAAGCTGGTGACGCGCCTGCTGCTGCTCCTCCGCAACATGTCCCGTCGGCTGCGGCTCGGCTCTGTAGCCATGCCGACGAGATAGGCGTTGCGGGGGAGCGGCAGCGTGAAGTTGGGGTTGGCCTGCTTGGCGAGGTACAGCACCCGCTCCCGGGGGCTCATCTCGTTAGCCTGCGCGGGAGGTGAAGGCATCGCGTCCACCGTGATGGGCTGCGGACTGGTGGATCGAGCTCCTCGCACAGGGGTTCGAGCCAGGGCCGTGAGAAGGACTGCATACCGAGACGTGCTAGCACGAGCGATTCTCCCACGGGGCGCCGCTCCCAGCGATTGAAGGTCGAGGGCTGGATTTAGTCTTTGAGGGTTTATAAGGAACTAAGGCGCCCTTAAGAGTGCTCTATCCTGCGCGTGACAGCTCCTGTCTCTCCTTGAGAACCCAGCATCCCCGAGCTGAAGTCCCAGAGCGATACCGCGTTCCCGACGCGCAGCCATCAAGACGGGCCACGCCCGACAGGTGCAAGACCTGAGCTGGTATGTGTCCCAGAACCGCAGTGTCGGAAAGCACGGACGTGTCGGCGGCGCCGCGCGAGCGACGCCGCCGGCTGCGTCCCTCAGGACGGATCACCGCCACACGCCACAGCCAGCCTGGCCGCACCTGCATAGCCACGCGCTGCACCTCCGCCATCGCATCGTCGATCCTCGCGTCCGCGCCCTGCAGGTCCGGCCGCCAGTGCAGCTGCGGCGGAGGGCTGCGCGACGTCCGCTGAGCCACGCTGGTGCCGCTGTTCTCCGCAGCGACCTGCCGCTGCGATGGCATAACGGACAGCCCGCCCCCAGCTCCGGCCCCGCTTGCCCCGGTCCCCTGCTTGCCTGGCGCTGTCAACTGGTGCAGCGGCAGGTGCATCGCCGGGCGCCCGGGAGGGAACGATGGTGAGCCGCCGCACCGGCCGTCCGCGTAGCTTCCATAGCTCGCGTCCGCTCCGATGTCGCAACACGACAGGGGGAGTCCGTGTGCGGCGGCGACGTCATCCGGAATGGGCGTCAGGAGGGCGGGGTTGAGAAGGCGATCGAGCTTCTGGACCAGCGTCGCCGGCGCGGGCGGCCCCGTGTCGTGTTGGTCCGTGGGAATTTTGAGCGTTCCATTGGGATTGCGGCCGTACAGTTCCACGTACAGCTTGGGCAGATGGGAGTGTGCCAGGCGCGCACCGGTCTCCAGCGTCTCCGCATCTGGCACCGGCACGGACAAGCCTTTGGACAGGAGCTTCGCCTGCACCTTGCCCACCTCGATCTCCAGCTTACGCTCCAGCCATCTTTTGTGGAGGCCTGGGGGTTCGATGGTGCGGGCAAGTGATAGCAACGAAAGGGTAAGCGGTGTGCGAGCCCATGGGAGTGAGTACTTGGGAGGGGAAGGCGAAAGGGTGCTGCGCGGTTACTCGATGCCAATTTTTAAATTGGTATCATTCATTGGCAGAGCCATTGGATACCCAGAAGACCACGGGCGGCACGCGACTAGTGCAGCGTGTACGAGGGTTGTCGGTGGCGCAGGGTTGTCCATGGCATTTCCTCTACATTTCTCAATTACGGAAAACCATCCATAGCATTGCACCTGCGTGCTCGCTGCCCGCTGTCATGTTGCACCAGCGACGGACTTAGAACTCCGCGATTGGCTGCCTATCCACATCGGACAGCATAGTTTAGCATACATCAAAACGACGCAAAGCGTTGAGGTGTAGGCCTCAAGGCCGTGGACTAGCTACAAAGCGTCGCTACGAAGAAGTTACTCAAGCCTGGCTGTAGGTAGTGGATTGACTTTCCTATGTAGATAAAATCTAACTGGCGAGCGTGCAGCTCGATAAGACAATTCCTAGCTCGAAAGGCTGGGCCAAGGCTAACTGACACACCCCATGGAAATCCAATGCTGTGAAAATATGGGTCGCGAGATAGTGATTGAAACCATGACTGCCAGGTATGCCGATGATCAAAAGATTGCTGCATTACAATCTGGCTCCAGAACCTGAGTTTCATGTGCTCAAGAGCGCATATCCGTGCCGGTGGCTCTTAGCCCAAGAAATGGGCAGACGCGTTTACTTCTGATAGGTATTCAAGGCTTAGGCGCTGAGGAACCCACACAATAAATTACAGGGTTGAACGGCGCGTCACTCGTGCCGTTGAAGTTCTGGATACCTCGCCACGCGTCCGTAATCGCACGACCCTCTTACGTACTGACCATGCGTTTTAAGTGAGGGTAGGACAGTAGTGAAGTTAACACAAGAGGATGACAGGCTGAACTGATTGCCTCGGACCCCAAGCGGAGGTCACACGAAAGAAACCTGGTTTGCTGAGTTTAGACTTGCGGGCTTTGCAGCAGTCCGCGGTCAGAGATTGCACCGCTGAGCTATGATAAAGTTCAATACCTCCGTTCTTATCGTTGCTCTGCTTGGAATATGCTCGGCCGCGGCCACGGCCACCGCTCAGGCTACGCTCACCTTTCGTGTGGGAGCTACGGTTGGACGCGATGGTGCGTAGCGGATGCGCGCCAGGCGGCTCTGCGGACAAATTTCCAGACCCATGATCAATATAGATACCGCATTGGCCATATTAATAAAGGATTTCCCACGGATTCCTTATACCAACGGCTTCCGGCCTAGGCCCCATACCCAACGTCCTCCGCAGTCGAACAGGTTGTGCATTGTGGCTTGCGCTGTCTGCGCATACTACGCATCAATTATCTGCTGCGCTCGCCATCACCTGTACGTCAAACCCTCCTGAGTGCATCGCGTGGTGGCTATAACTTTGACCCCTCACACCAGCAGCCCTTGCTTCCGCTTCACTTTTTTGCGCACAGGCCCCTGCGCGCCCCTTTACGATGAAACATCTCTTGGCTATCGTTACTTCTTCGATTGGCTGGCCCGGCGCCCACCCCAGCTAGTCGCGGACGCCACTGGGCGCGAGTACCTCCTGCAGATGCAGCTGCGGCTGGTCTCCCACAACTGCACCGAGGAGGGTCGGGCTACAGCCATGGCCTCCCTCATCAGCGGCACGCCGCCAGACGCAACAACTGGCGCCGTTACCGAGCCGCCCGTACATATGCTGCTCGGCGGCAACGGCATCAACGCGCTGCAGGACGCCATGCAGGCGGACGAAGCATCGCGACTGTTGCTGCACTGCTGTGCGGCGCGTGACTCGGTCTTCCGGATGGATCTGTCCCACGTGTTCGGTTTGTTCACCCCCGCCAGTCTGTACATGGGCGCTGTGCTTCGCACCATTGCACTCCGGGGCATGAAGCGGGTTGCAGTGGTGTACACGAGGGACTCGCTGCTGCACACGCAGCTGTGCGAGGGCGCGATGGACCAGCTGCCGTCGCTGGGGGAGCTGCGACCGGGCTTCGGCGGCGTGCTGGCGGTCAACTACACGGCGAACGAGGCGGAGGTGCCGGCATTTTGGGAAGAAATGAGTGAGTCACGAGGGGCGGGGGGGTAGCAAGTTGAATGGTATTGAGGGGGAAAGGGGCTAACCTGTTGCTGATAGGATGTAACGCCCAAATGATGTCTGGCTCGAAAAGACGGATGCTGTGAGGTCCGGGTTGCTTACCCTGCAGGGACGGGCCGGAGGCGTGAGTAAAGACACATTTGAAGGCGAGCGCGCCGCCACCGTGTCTTCCCGCCTCCTCTTACGCGGTCTTGGCCCTTCCCCCTGCCTATCCCCCGCTCCTCCACCGCAGGCGCCCGTGTGGCTGCGGCCGGTGCGGACGTGCTGATCGCGTGTGACGAGATGAACCGCACTTCGCTGCTGGTCCACAAGCTCGGCGGCCGGGGCCACCGGCTGTCCGCCGTGTGGCTGGCTTCCTGGGGCAACGTCGACGACTTCCTCAGCTACCTGGACGGCCGAGGAGAGTACGCCCTCACCACCGTACAGTGGATGCCCAGCCTGCCGTACGCTGACCCGGAGTTTGGCACCGCCGCACAGTACGCGAGCGCCTTCGCAGCCGCCACTGGCACACCGGCGTCGTACTTCAGCGCCGCCGCCACCACCAGCGGCTACGTGCTGTTGACCGCTCTGCAGCGGGTGATAGCGCTGTGCGACCTGGGCCGCCTACCCGCCGTCGACGCGGCTGACAGCTTCATGTGGCAGGAGGGGGCGCTGTCGTGTTTTGATGCCGCACACCGTTTCGTCGCCATACCCAGCGGCACGGGCAGTGCTGCCATGAGATACGTGTTGAGCACCATTAACATGGACACGTTCTTCGGGCCCGTCGGATTCAACGCATACCGGCAGAACATCTATCATCCGGCGGTGGTCACCCAGGTGCGATCAGCGCGCTGCCCTAGCGGCGGCCGCCGAATTGATGGGACGATGCACGGCCGACGGCAATGCTTGGCTGGCCGCCTGACGCCGCCCACGACGCGCCGCTGCCGTACAGGTGTTGTCCGGCAACCTCGTTGCGGTACTGCCGCTGGACGTGGCGGATAAGGCCCTCGTGATGCCCATACCCTTGCCTGCGGCAGCCGTGAAGCCGTGGTCCGCCACTGCCGGCGGCATCAGCATCATCACGCTGCTGTGCGCCACTGGGGCGGTGTGCCTGGTGCTGGGGGTGCTGGTGTGCAGGAGGCGACTCGCACCGCACCTGCACGAGGCCACGAGGGTGGAGATAAACACGGAGGACATACAGGTGGGGGACAAGGCAGAGGGGCCACCACCTCAACAGCCACCGGACCCCCGACCCGGGAGCGAATCGCGGAAACCAAAGCGGGCGGGGATGGGCGACCGTGCCATTGTGCTGGTGCCGATGTGCAGGTCACTGTCTCCGCGCATTGGGGACTGACGACTGTTGGTTGTTGGTTGGTTGGTGGCAACAACCCCGCAGGTGGACATTGCGCCCATCCTCAACGCGGACGGCACCTCCGAGCCGGGAGAGGGCGTGTACAGGGGCACACGCGTGAAGCTGGTGGTGGCGATTGAGCTGCTGCCGGGCGGCCCGGCGAGGGTGCTGCGGCAAACTGTGAACGGGGTGAGGCGGGTCGGCAGATATTGTGTCACATGTAAATTCGTGTATTGTGTTCTGGACCTGCGTTCCCAAACGTATCCAGCATTCACCTCCTTTTGGATGGAACCCTTGCAGGTCTCTCCATCGGGCATAATGTTTGAAGAGAGGTACGTGTCGTTGACCGCGCATGCAACATGGTCGCGCAGCAGGCGGTCGCACCAACCCTGCCCCGCCCTATAGTAGCCGTTGTGTTCCTGGCCCTTTGTTTGCTGTCCTAGTCCCAAGCGCACGGGCAACCTGTACCAAAACATGTAGACAGCGACCGACCTAGCAGGCGGCGACCGACCTAGCTTAGCTGCACACGCGTCGTTACGGTGTATCCAGGTGCACATTCGGCCCGCTCAGTCGAGTTGCGTGCGCCCACCGCGTGCAGTCTTTAAGCACGCTGTAGGATTACTAGGGTTGTTGTGCATGCGCTTCAGTGCGGCACTGCCAGTTATTCTGATAGGAAGGGTCGCTCGTCTTGGCGCTCGTCGTGTATGTAGGGAATCCCCCAGGCACGTAGAGCGGCGGTCCTTCCCTGGCATGCACGAAATGCGCTCCACTATTCAGCGCCTGCAGCACAGCAAGACGTCCATCGACTGCCAGCAGCCTAGCAGCCACGGCGCCACTGAGCGCACTGTTGAGCAGCCTAGCAGCCATGGCGGCACCGAGCGCACTATTGAGCCTCCGCTGTCGGACAGAGGTGGCTTCCGGAAGCAGTCAGAGAATGGTTTCCGCAAGCAGACGGAGAGTGGGCTTCCGAGGACGTCGAACGGTATGCTGCCCGGAGCTGCCCGTTCCAACCCGTACGGCACCTTGACCCAGCGGAGCCGACGCCAGATCCTAGGTGCGCACGGAGGGACAGTCAAGGGGCGCCGAGCCGTGGTAGCCCCCACCTTGCCAACAGCACGGGCGCGTCGTGTTGTTGCGCAGTAGAGGGTCGTGAAGCGTACAAGTGTGTTCCCACTGGCCCGGAAATGTGAATGGGCGTGTGAGTGAGTGAGTGATCCTCCTGCTGCAGCTCGTGCATTGGCTTCCTTACCTTGCCGGCCCTTCCTCGCCCAAATGTACCGTGCGTGCAGCTATGGTTTGGCGTGCCGTACGCCTGCAGCACCCCCGCATGTGCCCCACCCTGGGCATCGTGTGGGAGTGGCCTGGGTTGGTGAAGGGCGGTGGCACGGTGCCGGTGGTGGTGCGGCAGTGGCACGAGTTTGATAACCTGGAGCGGCTGCTCGAGAACGAGACCGTGCCGCTGCCGCTCCTGACGAAAGCCAACATCGCACATGGTGTCGCGGAGGGCCTCGCGTACCTGCACGCGCAGGTGGGCGCGACTGGGCGGGCAGGACACATGCAGGCGCAGGGCCGAGCAGCTGACCGGGCGCATGACCCACATGGGGCTTGATTGCTGAATGCGTTGCGTCCTCCCATCACGTTGAGGTTTACCGGACTGAGCACGGTGGTTGCGACATGGGCCTCGCCGCATTGTTTAGCCGCATTGCTTCGCCGCATTGTTTAGCCGCATTGTTTAGCCGCATTGCTTAGCCTCGTTGGGCCCTCATACGTGGTCAGCAACTAGCGTAGCGCATAGCACCGGTACATCGCATCCGATAACACGTTTACGTGTGGAAGCGCTGCCCTCGTACGACGGACGAGCAGGTGGCGGTCCTGATACTCACCGTCGTGACCTGGCGATGCATGTGCGGGACGATATGCCCGCCTGCCGCACAGCGCATTCAGCTCCCTATGGGTGAGCACCAAACATCTCCCAACACTATTGAGACCCTCACACCGTGTTGCTGCTCGGCACCGGTGCCCTCGCAGGAGCCGACAATCGTCGCGGGGCCCATTGAAGCTTCTCGCATCATCATCGACAAGCACTTCAACCCGCACCTGTTCCTGCGGCTCCGGAACCTGGACCCAGACTACACGGCCGACCCTGTCCGCCTCCGCCGCCGCTCCATGAGCGCCTGGGGGAGCCGCACGTCCGCGGTGCAGGTGCAGCAGAGCCAAACGACGGCAGCGGCGGCCCGTCCGTTGCCCCCGTCGCAGCCGGCGGAGGCAGGCCTGCCTGGGGCGTCTACGGCGGTGATGCCCTTCGCGGTCTCGATGGCGACCACCGACGAGTCGAAGCTGTACCGCGTTTGCGGCCCCGTTCCAGCCGGCATCGTCGTGGGCAATAACAGCAGCGGCTTCCAGGTCGTCGCGGAGAGCCCACTGCCCTCGTCAGGTCGCCACGGATTCGCTTTGCCCGCTCCCCAGTACACGCCCAGTAAGGAGCAGGACGTGTACGAGTTCGGGCTCCTGCTGTGCAAAATATTCATGGCGACTTCGCCCGCGGATTCGGGCCGGCTCCGGTTCGCCGTGCGCTTCAGTCAGGGGATTGGGCCTGACGGCGAGCCGATTGTGGGGGCTCCGGTGGCGACGCCGGCGTCGCTAGGCACGCCCATGCCGATTGACGAGGAGGAGCTGGAGGCCGCGCTGGGCGAGCTAGACGACGTGTGCTCCCCGCTGGGTGACCTGGCGAGGGCGTGCCTGCAGCGTGACGTGGGGCTCACGTTCCCAGTCATTGCGCGCGCCCTGGAGCAGGAGGTCGTCCCGGCGCTGGCCGGCTCTGGCACGATGCGGCGGTGCGGCAAGCGGAACTCCCTGGCGGCGGCGGTGTACGGCGGGATGGAGCGGGTCGCGTCCGCCACGGCGGGCTGCGATATGGCCCTGGACCTGCAGCTGCGATCCGTCTCCAGCGTGCGCCTCCGGGGGGCCCACCCGCTGGCCGTCTGTCGGAGCGCCGCGTCCGTCACCAAGCAGGACCACGTGCGAGGGTAGGTCGGGGCGGGGTGCAGCAGCGCAGAGCGGCTCCTCGCCCGCCGCTCTCTCTCTCTCTCCGTGTACCGCTTGTATGCCCCCTGATCACTCTAGTGCAAGCGCATGCCCTGCGAGGGTGGAGATGGGCATGGGGCGTGTTTCACATCTCGACACCCGCAGGTGGTGACGGTGTGTGGGGTATGTTGAGGATGATGGAACCATGGTGCGCTTGTGTGTGTGGCCCGCCGCGAAGCCAGCTCGCCTCCTGCATGTGTGGGCCCCATTCCTCCGGCAGTGCGCGCCCCAACCTGGTCACGCTCACCCCTGATGACCTCATCTACGAGATCTTCCCGCCAAAGGTGGGGACGGGTTCAGTTCATGGCTCCTGAGCTGCTTTGAGCTCACGCCACGCATTGCAGCTCATCCAGGAACCGTGTCAACGGGGCTGAGGAAAGCCTTGCCCGGACGCCCCGCCCTGGGCCGGCATGTCGTGTTATGTAGATGCACCTCAGTCGGCCTGGTCCTGTGGCGTGGTATATAGATGCACCTCAGTCGTCTTGGTCCCGTGTCGACTACCTGTTGCCGGGTCAGGTCATCCATGCCTCAACGCTCCGGCGGCTTGTCCTGACAGCCCACTGTGTCTCCTTTCAGGTTGCCAGGGCGCTGCAGGCGGGGGAGACCGTCCAGCCCGAGCGCTACGAGTGCGTCTCCATCTTCTTCTCGGACGTGGTAAGACGCGACGCCGCGGCTTCCGCCGAAACCACGCATACACGCCGCCGTAGAGACTTGCACGGCAACTAGTGGTTAGGGTGCAGAGCCGTGCAGGGGTGAACCCTCGCAGCAACGCGAGCGCTGGTGGCTCCCTCCTGTGACGACGTGCCTTGTCTGAGTCGGATGTCTCTGCTCCAGCGCCCCACCGCATTCCCTCACTCCCCTCTCGCGTCCTCCTGCTGTCCTCAGGTCGGCTACACTGACTTGTGCGGCCAGCTGCAGCCGGGTGAGGTGATGGATCTGGTGCACCGCCTGTACTCGCGCTTCGACAACATTATCCGGGATCTCGATCTGTTCAAGGTACGCATACAGCACTCCTGGCGTCAAACCCTTGCTTGGTTCTTCCACTCCTCTCTCCCCTACCGCCCCGCCCACGACCGCCCCTGCCTGCCTTGCCGTACAATTCCTGCCACCCTGCCCTCCCCCCGCGCCCCCCCCAGGTGGAGACGGTGGGTGACGCGTACCTGGCTGTGGGCAACCTGCGCTGGCCGCAGCCGGAGTCCCACGCGCGTCTCATGACGCAATTCGCGTTTGCTGCCGTACATGCGGCCAACACACTGCCCGTGCACCCCGACCGGCCGGATCTGGGCTTCGTGCACGTGCGTGTGGGTCTGCACTGCGGGCCCGTGGTGGGCAGCGTGGTGGGTACACTCAACCGGCGCTACTGCCTGTTCGGGGACGCCGTCAACACGGCGGCGCGCATGGAGCACAACAGCCTGGCGGACAGGGTGAACTGCAGTGCGGCCTTCGCGGCGCTGCTGCGGGAGCAGTGGCCCGACGGCGCGGAGGTCGTGAGCAGGGGCGTCAGGCAGATCAAGGGCAAGGGGTGAGGCGGGCGGGGGAGGGAGAGGCACGGGGCGGGATGAGGACTGGGTACTGGCATAGTTGGTTCGGGTAGTGGTTGCTAAGGGCGTACTTGTTTCGGGCAGTGGTTGCTTATGATGAACATTTTTCGGGTAAGGGGGGATGTGGCAATCAGGTATCTTTTACCATTCGGTCTCAGAAACGTCCTTGCACGAGCGGCTGGTGCAGCCGCTGCGGGTCCTGAGCTCCTCCTGCGGACAGCACGGCCACCCACCCGCCCTCCGACTTTGCCTCCCATCTCATCGAATCCCATTGACTCGCCACCCTACCCCATTCCGCCAGGCCCATGGAGACGTTTTGGGTGGAGGACAGGCAGCAGGCAGCCACTCACCCTTCGCGCGTGCTATCGTTGCGCGTGGATTTCGGCGACAATGATGCCGTATAGTTTGGTGGATTTCGGCGACAATGATGCCGGGTAGTTTGGTGGATTTTGGCGATAATGAGGCCGGGTAGTTTGTTTCTGGCGTGTGATGTAACTTGTTCATGGCACGTGACTGCGTGAAAAATCGATGCGACGAGTGTGCGGGGCTGAGCGCCTCAAATGCTTATGCGTGAGGAAAGTAGTGTTGGGGGATCCCAGTGGGTCTGTCGCCGCCTTCAGTTTTGTGGTTTTCGTTGGGCGTCTGGCATGTCTCTAGGATGGGGACGTGAACGCCCTAGTTCTGCCCAAACGAAAATAGAAAGGAAAAGCGAAGATATGAATGTCAGGATGGGGTCGGGGTTGCGAAAGTGAGAGCGATAAGAGTCCGAAGGCCTTGAACACCGGTTGCTCACAAGAAGAGCCAGCCGCCCGCTGGTTTGCCATCGTTTTTGTTACGCCGGGCCTTTTGCCAGAGCGAGAGGCGCTTCGCTCCCTCGGCTATGTGGTACCCAGCGAGCGGAATAACGGGCCATGGGGGCGAAGAATCGTGGGCAGGGGGGCGGCGATTTATTCCGATGGCAATCTACTCCGTCTGCCGGCCGCACGTGTCCGGGTGCAGCTGAGAATTCCCATGCAACCGGCGCCGGGGACGGCCTTCGTTGGGTCGTGAGTGCTGTGTGGCGCAATTTTGCACGATCCAGGGTATCGGTGGGATATATTTCGATGTTAGCGTACGGCAGCCGGTGTATTAAAGGGAAACTTATAACCATAGGGATGCGAAGCACGACAAGCGCAAGTGGCTGCCACTGCGCCGTGACTTGTCGTGCGCGTTCAAGCCGGGGAATGATCGGTGTCACCTTCCTATCGGTCTGGACGGGCCTTGTACATGTGTGTGCGAACAGGAGTTAAATGGAGTATGATGATGAGGATGATAGGGTATTGTGTTCGATACGTATACCCTATTCGGGAGCTTTGGTGGTATTGGTAGCGAGGGAGGGGGCTCGCCCGACTTTACTTCTATAGCGATAATGCAGTAATGCTCTAGAAGTAAACGTTTCGTCGGTTGTTGAGCTCAATATCCTGTTGTGCGCTTCCATAATATAGTACTCATTGAACTGTGGATTACCGGTATGATATTGGAAGGTCCTGGGAGGGAAAATGGAGTTGGTTATGTACTGCGGTTGGTGTCACTCGCGAGTGAGGGAGAACATGAACACTCTCAAGAAGGTTACGCTTACGCAACGATAAGCGGCCCCGTCGTGCGTTTCTTGCCTGCAAGAGCTCCGCGTTCGTGCCTGACAGCAAGAGCTCGGAGAGACGCGGTTCATAGAATTTGGGAGAGAAAGGTATGCGAGCGGGAGCGTTGAACAGTGTTTGGGGCATCCTGGGACATGGACTGCCATACCAACGTTGGCGTCCAGAGAGACATTTCCTGTCGCACGTACAAATACGAGAATGTAACAAACGCACACAAAGCGTTCTGGTGGTTTGCCTTTGTTTCGGTGCATGTCGGTATTTGTTTCCTCCGTCTTGTTCAGTGTCAGGCGATGCGCCCGATGGTTCTACCTCTTGGTCTGGAACCCACTGTAACCGTTACAACAAAAAGCGCAAGCATTACCTTTTTGGGCGTGTGCCGTTTCTGTTCTGCTACACAGACGGCTGGGTTGTGGTGTCGTGGCTTCCCCTTTCCCCCTCTTCTCCCGAAGACAAAGTAGCCACACGAGGACGAATCACCTGGTCGCAGCCAGACGGCAACTAGGGAACCTCGGGCCAAAGGCGTTCCTTGACAGCTTCTGTCAGGACACCCATCATTCGGTTTATTGGAGCCCTGGCACTTCAAGAACATGTGCGGGCGCGCTGGGCTGGTTGAGCACATCAATTAATGCTGGCCCAGGAGACGCCGGCCTCCGTGGGTTACTGTCTCTGCACCTACCTGGGGGTGCATCCAGCGTTCTTCCCCTTCACCCTGTTTATCTGGCAGCCGTTACTGCCATGGGGAGATTGGTCGTCTGTTTATGGCTGCAGCCTTTGAGAGGCCGGGGGCTGATGGCCCTTGTTGTCCCTGGGCTTTATCTCCAGGAATGTGTGCAATGTGCAATCCGCCGGGGGTTGAGCCCACTTAACAAGTAACTACTGCAGCGAGTGGGGTTGTGCACCCAGACGGAATGCCGGAGTACGACCAGAACTCCGAGGTGCAGTGTTACCCTTGCGCGCTCCATAGAAATGGCTACGCACCACTAAGGTGCTGTGTGACACGAACTGGGTGCCCATTTGCCGCTGTTTATGCCTTTTCGACAGGCGGACAGATGCTAACGGAAAACGCGCGAATACCCTACACACGGCCAACCCCGTCACAATCGTAGCGGAGGCGGCACACGCATAGCGTGTAGCGGGATGCGGCAAATGCAGTCGTGAAGAGAATAATGGACAATCATAGACGAAAGTGGGCAGCACAAGCATTTCGCACGCCCTTCCCCTGCCAAGGTAGTTCTGGCGGCGTGCCAAGAGGAAGAATAAATCGAACATCCCCTGCTGGGAGGCGGCAGCCGCATCAAGATAAACCAAGCATCATGACTGCAACCACAGCCCACGTCATTGGGCGCCCGGTACGGCGGTCGGCGCGCATTTTCCTTATGCCCCCATATAACGTAAAGCCATCAATCAGGCCACTACGCTACATTAGCCGGACGCAAGACGTATGGAAACAAGTCAAGGTTGCCGCATTTCCAGTCGATCCGAACCCAACAAAACAGTATGCAGTATACTATATACAACGCGAGCAATGAAATACGAAATTTGCATTGGGACGAACTGTCGCCCCCCGCCTTCCAGGCAACCTTTGCCTCCCCTGCGAGGTCTCCCGCTCGTGCGCCGGTGCAGGCCAGCCCTGCCCCCTTGCCCGCCTTCCGAGCTCGTCACCCACTGCCACCATCTTCCCCTACACCTTGCAGCTGCTCTCCTCCTCATCCTTGGCCTTGCATCCCCCTGTTCGGCTCCTCCTCTTCGTCCTCCTCTTCGCCCTCCTCCGCTTCGTTCTCCTCCTCGCCTCTCTCCTCTTCGTCCTCCTCCTCCTCCTCGCCTCCCTCCTCCTCGCTGTCCTCCGGGTCGTCGCTGTCCGCATCCTCCACCTCCTCCTCCTGCGCCTCCTCCGGCCCAGCCTCCCACAGGCCCTCGCGCTCCTGAAGCACCGCCTGAGCACAGCGGATCCCCCGGCCAGCCGCCCACTGCCAGGCGCGCCGCCAGGCGGGGTCCGCCACCTGAGCCTGGCCTTGGCCCCGCGGCCAGCCGCAAAGCGCCAGCCCCAGGCAGCGCCCCATCGCACCCGCGACCGGCGGCGCCCAGCTGTTCCCGATCTGCGGCAGCAGCAGCAGCAAAGCCGCACCACCAACAGTACGGTCGCACACCAGCAAGGCCGCGGCACAAATGAGCAGGGAGCAGTCTAGTGTCGGAGGTGCTGCTGCTGTTGTGGTGGTAGTGGTGGTCCGCCCAGGGATTGCTTCCAAATGATAGCCCACCACCAGGACGCCCTAGTCAGCTACGGCCGTTGCAGCGCAAGTACGGCAGCGCAGCAAGCCGGAAGCATCCCGCAGTGCCACGTCATCCCCCGCCGTACCGCCGTACCTGCTGATGCTCCTCCTTGACGACCCGCCGGAGCAGTTGCCACGCCTGGGGGAGCTTCGCTTTGGCTGGGTGCAGCCCGCCGTCGCCGTTCCGGTCCTCAGGCCCAGGGCAGTCCTCCCCGGCGAGGGCGGCGGGCGCGACATCCAGGATCCACTGCAGGCCGCGGAGGGCGGGCAGCAGCAGCGCCTCGGAGCGCGAGAGCAGCCCGCGGTGTCCGCGCAGGTGCCGCGCGAAAGGCGACTCGATGGTCAGGAAGACCCGGTGGAGGGGATAGACCTGCGTCGGTCCCGGGGATGTGTGTGTGTGTGTGTGTGTGTGTGTGTGTGTGTGTGTGTGTGTGTGTGTGTGTGTGTGTGTGTGTGTGTGTGGTGGGTGGGTGGTGGGTGTGTGGTGGGTGGGTGGGGGGTGGGGGGTGGGGGGTGGGGGGCCAGGCGGGTAGGTATTGCACGGGCGGACGAAGGGCGCAATGCTGTCGCGTGCCCTGTGTGTCTCTGCATCACACAGCACCGCACAGGGCGTTATGCCGCATACCCCCCCCATCCCACCTGGACGCAAGCTGACTCCCGCGGTGTCAGCAGCCGGTCCTGCTCCCAGTGCAGGAAGGCGCCCTTGTCCGGCTCCACCACGCGACTGCCGCCGCACACAGTGCCAATCGCCTGCAACCCCGACAGCCGGCCGTACGGCACCGACGCCGTACCGGCTGAAGGCACGCGGCCCGACTCCTTGGGTGGGCCCGGCTGCGACGGCGCCGCCTCCGCAGCCCTCAGCGCCGCCTCCTTGGCTTGCTTCGCTGCCCTGCGAGGCAGCGGCGGCAAGGTGAGGACACTCGTGGGCGGTTCTAACCGCCGTGGGTTACGGTAGTTCGGTGTAGCATGCGAAGCAGGTATTTGTTGTTGCTTGGCTCACAGGGCCGAGCTCGGGCGGGCTGACCTGCACATACTCCCTTTTCTGCGTGTTATGTGTTTTGCCGCTCAAAGCCCTTATGATAACCCCCCACGCGGCTCCTCTGACGTGCACCCGTCTGGGCGCCCCACCGGCATGCCTCAGCCACCCCCGGTCAGGTTTCCTGGCGACTCCCGTTCGGCGTCGCTCTGACAGCCTGCCTGTGCTTACGGTTTGCGAAGGCTTCTCGGCAGGATGGGGGCGCCGCAGGGCAGCAGACCTCCCTCCTCCTCCACGCCTGCAAGGCAGGGCGGCGGACGGCACGAACACAGCCGGTGTTTGCGTGTGCGGGCGCGACACGCACGCCTCGTGTTTCGCACGCGGCATCAGCGCCCCCCAGCCGCCCTCACCAGGTATGTCCTGCCAGCAGCGCCCCCATCCCTCCGGAATGCCCTGCACCCGCTCGTACTCGTCCAGGCGCAGCGGGAAGGGGATGTGGTTACCCACGAGGAGCGGCTCCACAGCCCACGACGACGACGAGGGCAAGGAGCCGCCACCCGCGCTCAAGCCCGCCCCGCTGCCGGACAGCTGCGCCGCCTGCCCGGAGGGCCTCGTGGGTTGCGCCGTGACGCCGCCGCCGCTGCCGCCGCCGCTGCCGCCGCTGCCGCCGCCGCCGCCGCTGCCGCCGCCGCCGCCGCTGCCGCCGCCGAGTGCGGCGCCCCTGATTGTGGCAGCCACTCCGCTGGCATCACCAGTGATGCTGGTCGCCGTCACCGAAACGGGGCGGACCGCTTCCAACGCGTCAGCGCCAGAGCAGCCGTCATCACCGCCGGGGCCTCCAGCCGCACCTGCATTCTTCGTGCCCCGGCTGCCGCCCCGCCGCTCTTCCTCCGGCGCGCCGGCGGTGCTGCCCGAGCTGCGCCCCGCGGGGTCTGCAGCTGCTGCGAGGATGGTAGAGCCTCCCGGCTCACTGCATATGCGGTCGGCAGTTGCTCGACGGGCCCCGCTGGCGCCGCGAGAGGCGGCGCCCGGCCGCGCGTCCGCACCAGGCCTCTCGCCCGTGCGGCCGACGACACCCTGCGGGCCATCCGCCGCGCCCGTCCGGGTTGCACCCGCCGCAACGCCCCGGGCGGAGGCACCCGCCGTGGTCTCCTCCGGGGCGCCCTCCGCCTCTTCCTCGATGCCACCCTCCATCCGCGCCAGCTCGGCTCGCACGACGCCCAGCAGGTGTGGCGCCTGCTCGAGTGCGCGCGTGAGGGCGTCCCGAGCGCATCCCACCACCTGTCAGCGCGGAGGGCGAGGGTGGAGGCAGCGTGAAGGGTCGAGGCAGGATGAAGGCCGGCGGCGGCACCAGAGTGCGTGCGCCGGTTGTGCTGCGGCCTGACATTCTGCGGCCAGCCAGCCAGCCAGCCAGCCAGCCGCCCCGCACTTGCCTCCTTGCCAGCGTTGGAGTAGGACTGTCTCCGGCCCTGCTTCACCTCGCGGCGCCGCTTCTTCTCGGCGGCGGAAGGCTCCTTGTCCGCATGAGGCTCCTGCAGGCGCATCACGCATGCGTTCCGTGCAGTGGGGCGGGGCGGTGGCGGTTGCCCCAGGAGGGAGGAAACCGCCCATCAAGCGCTGGGTCACAAGTCAATACGCCATGTTGGGGTGAGAAACAATAATAAGAATAATAATAATAATAATAATAATAATAATAATAATAATAATAATAATAATAATAATAATAATAATAATAATAATAATAATAATAATAATAATAATAATAATACCGTGCTTTTAAATGCCGGGCCACCGCTCATCCCGCAAAGTTAGGCGTTTTATTAGGAAAAGGTGATGGTTAGGGGGGGGGACGTGTGGATCGCGGAGCTGCCGCCCCGTTACGCCGGCCGGGGCCTGGCGTGTATTAAGGGGGTGGGGAACGGAGGGGCGGACTCCGCCCCTATATGGCCGCACCACCGGGTTGGGTGAGGATGTTCCGCCCTGGAGACGCAGCCGAGATCCGTGCGGGTCGCGTTGCTGCGGCCCTCCTGGTCGTTGTCCTGGGCACGGATCCATCGGCTGTGCGCCAGCGGGCCTCATGGACCGGCCAGCAGATGAGGAGCTGCCCGCACCGCCCGCACCTTCCCGGGGTCCTGCTTGATGAGCGACAACACGGCAAGCTCCTCGCCGACCTTGACCTGCACGGGAAGGCACGCAAACGGGTGCGAAGGCGGGTACGGGTGGTACGGCAGGTAGTCGACCATCGGGCCCACGAGGCGAGGGCTGAATGCCTTCCGCCAGCACTGGGTGCTGCGTGCTTGCGGGTGTTCCAAACGAACGTGATTGGAAGGGAGGTGCGGCGGCGCGTTATGGTGCTGTGGGCGAGTCAGCCATTCCTCGACGGGTGTCCACCATGCACCCGCTGCCACCCCCTGCCTGCTCCTTGTCCGCCCGTCCGCCCGCAGGCGGACTCCCGCGCCTCAACAACCTCGCCAACAGCCCACTCACCCAGGCCTCTTCAGTGGCCATGTCCTGCATGGAGTCCGTCACCTCCTCCGGGGCCGCACGCACCGCCGGCGCGCGATTGCGACCTCCCTCGCCCTGGCCCTCGCCCTGGCCCTTGTCCTGGTCCTGGTCCTGGCCGGCCTGACGGGTAGCCGCCCTAGCCGCCCGCCGCGCTCGCTCCCTTGCGCGCTTCTTGATGAGGACCAGCTCCTCGCGCCTGGTCTTGTGGAACAGGTGCAGCGCCGCGCGCGCGAAGGCCAACACCGCGGGTGCGCTGTTGCCCAGGTACAGCGCGAAGCGCAGCTCGGCGCTGGGGGTGCCCTCCGGTGGCGGCTGCGTGAGGACGTGCTGCAGCGGGAAGTGGACCTCGCTGGCGGACAGCAACACAGCAGCGGCAGCAGCGGCAGGAGCAGGGCTTGGCGAAGGGTCAGGTTGCACGGTTGAGTCCCTCGCGGTCGAGCTTGCCACACGTACGGCACGCGGGGAATGCGCCCGACGTCCCCCTTCGCGGACGGCTCTGGCAGCAGAAGCATGTCACTAAATAGCTCACTTGAGTGCTGGCGTGCACATGAGCACCGACCCACCGGGCAGAATATTCTACGTCACTTCGGTCAATGTCTGCTGGGTACGGCATTTCGCTTCCTTGCAGGCGCCGCGCCTCAACCGGATCTGCTTCATCCTTAGGTGCCACCCTATGGGTTTCCTCTCTACCCCTTCAAGCACGCACACCACACCACACCACACCACACCACACCACACCACACCACACCACACCACACCACACCACACGACCTTCAGCTTTCGTATCCCCAACCCAGTTCTCCAGCATGCATCTCAAAACGTCTGTTCTGTCTGTTTTCGGGCATCCACGGGTCTTCCTCGAACACCACGCCACGCCGCATTGCAAGCAGACCCCCCCATCCTCACTCGACGCGAGTGACTGGCGACATGCTGTAGTTCAGCACGGGCTCGACGTTGGAGATGGCATCCGCCAGCGCCTGGCACGGGGCGAGGGCGGGAGGCAGTCGACACACTCGACCTACCACCTTGGCCGACCAGGTGGTATGGCACAGGAAGGTGCGTCGACTGTGCGACACGATCCCCCCGCACTGCAACACAGCAGATACCCGGGGGCGACTTGCCGGCCCATTTCATGGCCCGCTTTGAATAACCGCACCGCCACAGCCTCAGCAGCACGCGTCGGTACCATACCGTTATCTCCGTTTCCCTTTTGGCTGGGCAGTGGGGCAGTGGGGCAGTGGACACAGTGGGGCAGTGGACCCTTGATGACACGTACCTGGCACGGGTACAGCTGGGCGCCCTCGCCAGCCACCGGGTAGCAGCGGTCCAGTGCCCTGCAGCGAACACGGCGCCACGACAGCGCGGTCGTGCGGGCTAGGAAGGAAGACCTGGCAAGAATACCTGCGCAGCAAGCGGAAACCACCGGCAACCAACCACCGCGCGAGCATGCAGTGCAGGATGGAAGGGAAGGGCCGCTGCTGTGTCCATTCGCTCGTCCAGCTGCTGCCGGACAACTCACCCGCTGGGCAAGCCCTGGAGAGCCGGGCGCCGCACTCGTACGCATGGCCGCACTTACGTCAGGTACCTCCTCAGCTTCATGTGTTGGGGCACGGCGGCGGGCAGCTCCAGCACCGAGTAGAACTCGGGGCGCGGGAAGGGCGGCAGCGTGAAGCCCGGGGCCGCAGCCCACAGGAACAGCCGCGGCCGGATCTGCGCACACAGCGGCGGAGCGGCACACAGCGGAGGAAGGGCGCATGATGGAGGAGCGGCACAGAGCGGAGGAGTGGCACACAGCGGAGGAGCGGCACAGCGGCACATGATGGCGAACAAGGCCGGAGCTGCCGCCAACCACGGCGAGGGCGGCACAGGCAGGGCAGCGCAGGCAGGCGAGGGTTCGCAAGGCCGGCTCAGTCGTTGCCCCCTGCCCCCTTCAGGCAGCCACGCAGCCACGCACCTGGGGGCCGCCCTGGCCAGCTGCACTCCACACAGCACCAGGGGCACCAGCATCGCCGTTACGGCCCCGCCAAAAGGATTGCCCCGTCGCGAGGGAAGGGACCAGACGGGCAAGCAGGCAGCAGCAGCAGCAGCAGCAGCAGGGCGTGTCGGCTATCCGCAGGAGGTCATGTGCAATGACGGGCCCTTTCCGTTCGGGCTATAAAAAGCGGCCGGTGCCCAGCGCATGCCCATCTTGATTGAATGTGCGGGCGTGCGTGTGTTGGGTGTCGTGCGCCTCCAATCGGCGCGAGGTGTGGGACACCACGTGGGCAAGCAGCCGGGCATACTGCCATTGATGTGTGGTGGTGGTGGTGGTGGTGGTGGTGGTGGTGGTGGTGGTGGTGGTGGTGGTGGTGGTCTGGACAAGAGCTGGGCATCACTGGCGGGCGAGCAAGGCAGCCCAGTCTCCAGCCCGGGCATCGAAATCTGCCGCACACCGGCGCAGTAGCCGCATCCCAGCAATAGCCCTGCGCTACCTGCGTGGATCACAGCCACACGGGCCTGGTAGTCCTGCTCCTTCAGAGTCGCCTGCGCAACGAGCATCAAGAACAAGCAGGGTGTGTCAGTTTGCCGCTAAATGGTGCGAAAGCCCACGGAAAATGTAACAACTCGGACGGCGGTCGGATGCGAATGCCGCCGTGAGGGCACTTCCTGCTACACAAACAAGTCACACAGCAGGAGGCCGCACACCAAAACTGTGAATGCGCCCACGTCGCGGCGGTTCCGCACCGACCAACAGCGCTGCCCCAGGCCGAACGCTGCCGCTGCCAGCTCACTTACAATGACGGTCCGCAGCCAGATGCCGTCCTCCCACCGCGCCGCATCCAGGACCTGCGCCGAAACCACGCAGCCACAGGGACATCTTGCCGCACCACATTACGGTGATATACACACACATTGCAGCAAGGAAAAGATCCGGTTGCGACGACCTACGTAACAGGAGCGCGCGATGCTTAGGCGCCGTTGTCGGCGGCAAGATACGTGTCGTGGTACAGCGGACGCGCCATTTAGCAAGTCCCAAAACCAAATGGAGCGTCAGCGACCGAAGTCAGGTCCCCTTAGCACGGCACGGCGCGTCCCGCACCTCACCTGTTCCGACAGAAGGTAGCGGACCTGTGGCGGAGGGGTAGCGTAGGAATTCGTGCCGGGCATGTGAGGGAAGGTTGAGGTGGGTGTCGCATAACACAGGCAGGAAGTTGGAACGTCGTCGCATGATGAGGAAAGGAGCCGAGGCGACGAGGTGAGAAGGGGAGAAGGATGCTGCAGGTCTACGTCTGTTCCGCGTAGGGGCTCAGGCGGTGCGTTTCGAGCGGGCTTCTGCATCGCATCGCATCGCATCAGGGCCTTGCAATCTGGCTGGAGGGACGCAGGTCGGGCAGCAACCTCCCGTACCTTCAAGTACTGAGCCATCGACATGACCGACAGGATGATCCGGTTCTTGGCGTTCTCCAGAATCTTCATACTGGACACCAGGCGGTTGTGGCCGCTCATCTGCGAGTAAGCGTTACGGCACGGTACGTGTCACGCCATCCGCGGGCGCGAGCTTGCCGGACATTGCATACTAGGGCCCGCCCGCCCTCCGGCACAGGCGGCGAATTGACGAAACAACACAGCCTTTCTTTACTGCCAGCAATTGAAAGTTGGCGATCGGCTCATTGGCGGCACGGGTGTTGACGCGGCTGGTGTTGATGGGACCGATGGGGATGCAGGTGGTGGTGTGAGGGGGGCCCAGCAGGCTACCGAAGCTTACCCCCTGGCAGGGGGGGCCGACCACCAAGATGATGGGCTGCCCGGGTCGAGGGAGAAGCGCCTCTGTGCCCAGCACGCGCCGCATGAAGCTCTTCAGGAGGCCGGGACAGTTCATCGTCTCCAGCGCCACCCACTGGTAGCGGTCTTTCGGGTAGTCGGGCCACGAGCTTCGGGAGCGAGCAGCCGGGAGGTGTACAATGCGGCGACGTAAGACCCCGCGCAAACGAGAAATTAGCACTTAGCAATCGGCACAGGCGTTGCAACCAAGTGCGCTCTACTTCCACCACAGCAGACGCAAAGGAATCCAGGACGCACGAACCTGGACGCAGCACGCACAGCACAACACGGCGCAGCGCAGCGTAGCAGCGGGGTTTTGGAGGAGCGACAGCCCTTTACGACGCCTCCTAGCGCCGCCGTCCCCGCTGCCCGCTGCCTGCCGCGTCCGACCCTACCTCTTGTGCACCTCCTCCTCGTACAGCCACTCCACCAGGAACTGCAGCGAGCAGTCCCGGCGCTGCAGCTCCTCCTCCAGCTGCCCCGTCGTAGCTGACACGCGGACGCCATGACAAAGCCGCATTGCCATGATATCCTTTACGTCCCACACGGGCTCCCGCTTCGCAGCAGCCTTCTTTTTCTTGTTCAGCAGCTTCCCCTTTTGCCGGCCCCGCGCCCGCCTGGACGACGACGTCCCGCCCCCGCCGCCGCCGCCGCGCGTTACTGTGGTCCCGGCCTCGGTCGAGTCCAACGCCGCGTCCGCGTCGTCGCTGTCCTCCTCTCCAGGGAGGGACTCCAGGCTGTCCAGCAGGTCATTCGCCAGTTGGATGTAGGCGTCCAGCTCCGCGGCGTAGATGCACGACACGAGGGCGCTGTCCTCGTGGTTGCCTAGGTACGAGCACATCGCGCTCATGCTGATGTCGTACGCCCAGAAGTTCACGACGCGGTTTATCGGGGCGCGCCGGTCGCTGGCCGCATCGCACGCAGATTGTACGGCAGGCCCCTGGCTGCCAGCACGTACGGTAGGCCCCTGGCTGCCAGCACGTACGACAGGTCCCTGGCTGTCAGCACGTACGGCAGGCCCCTGGCTGTCAGCACGTACGGCAGGCCCCTGGCTGTCAGCACGTACGGCAGGCCCCTGGCTGCCAGCAAGTACGCTAGGTCCCTGGCTGCCAGCACGTACGGCAGGCCCCTGGCTGCTAGTACGTACACCAGGCCCCTGGTTGCCAGCACGTACGGCAGGCACCTGGCTGCTAGTACGTACATCAGGCCCCTGGCTGCCAGCACGTACGGCAGGCCCCTGGCTGCTAGTACGTACATCAGGCCCCTGGCTGCCAGCACATACGGCAGGCCCCTGGCTGCTAGTACGTACATCAGGCCCCTGGCTGCCAGCACGTACGGCAGGCCCCTGGCTGCTAGTACGTACATCAGGCCCCTGGCTGCCAGCACGTACGGCAGGCCCCTGGCTGCCAGCAGATCCGGCCCTGCTGGGGCTGAGCGGCTGTGGGCCTACTGCAGCACCGTGTCCAGGACCAGCGGCACGGCCTGAGCTTACCGTCCCCATGCCGCCAGTGGCCCTCCTGTGGCCAGCACCACCGCCTGCGCCAGCACCTGCTTCTGAGCCGTCCTTGCCGCTTTGGCTGTCAGCCTGAGGAAACCCCTCCTTTCGGAGCTGCGAGAGCATGTCGCTCGAGACGTGGAACACCGCGCCGCCGGCGCCGCAGCACACGTGCATCACCAGCAGGTCTCCCGGCTGGCGCTGCCGGGTGGACGGGTGCGGTGCGCGGTGCCCGCCTGCGAGGCGGACTGTCTCCTCAGATGGGCGGGCGCCGGCCGCCGAGAAGTGCGGCACAATGGGGACAAACACCGTGGGTTCAATTCCGGGCCGGGGCCGGGGCAGAAGCGGATTGCTGCTGCGCGCGGGACCGCGAGTGCTGACTGCAGACGCGGTGGCGGCAGCGGTGCAATGGCTCGGCAGCGGGGCCCCCGGCTGCGTCTCATCCGGCGCCGCGTCAGCAGCTTGTTCCGAGGCTGCGGCTGTCGGCGCATCCTTCGGGAGGTAGCACTCGTACGACTGCGCGATGTGGCACGGTGGCAGCCCAGTTGGTGGCAGGTCAACACAACTGCGGTCTTGGCCCCAAATGACTTCGGCGCGCTACGCGAATCAGGTACATGTTCAGGCCATAGACACCCGAATAAGGTACACGTTCAGGAACACCCGACCCCGGCGCCGGGCCCCCTGGGAATGTATCGCCTCACCATGAACGCCTCGTCATACGTGCGGTTGTACCAGAGCGTGCCTTCCGCGCTGCCTGGAGGCGGCGGGCCATACACCACCGTCGCTTCCCTGCATGGTAGAATAGGAGGAGGCGTCGGAAATTGCTGTCCGTATACCGCGCCGGTCGTGGTGCCGTCGCGCTGCGGGAGCAGCGTGTGACGTCCAGCCTCAACGAAGCAGTGCACTTTGGCGCTGCAGCACTGGGCGCTGTTGGCTGGTTGAACGCTTTGTGGAAGGAAGACGCCACTGCTGGCTGCGAACAAACTTTACTGCACGTTACTGTGGGCTCCAGACCTGCCAGGCGCGTCGATTTTCCGCTACGCCGCGTAACTCACTCCACGGGAAATGGACAAACCGGACGGTGGTCCGGTGTAGGTAGGCGGAGGAGCGACAGTGGCTTTACCTTGAGACTGCTGGATAGCTGCCGTAGGAAAACAGAATTGTAACATATATAACCGCAGAGGAACGAGCCGGCTGCTGGCTGGGTAACTGTCATGCTATGTCGCCGAGTGTGTGCCTTATATTTCAAAAATAATAAACATGGAACACGAAACGACATTCCAGCCCAGCCCATCGACGTTCCCCAAGATGGGCGACCGGAGACGTGAATTGTGTGTGTGTTTTATAAATGTGTGTGTGTGTGTGTGTGTTCCGTCGCACACAACACCAAGGAGCTCGCCTCACCTTGCGAGCGAGTCCAGCTTTATTACGCCCTCCCAATCGCCAAAGCGATTCACAGCCCGGTACACGCGTGACTTGTCGACGGGAATAGGAACGTTGACGAACTTCCGATTGTCGCCGCGCTCCCGCTTCTCCTTGCTGTGACGGGTGCGGCAGGGCGGCGAGGTAACTGCATGCGGCACGATTCGCTCGCTGCACGGGCCTTGACCGCACAAGTAAGCGATGCACAGCACGGAATGTGAGCGGGCGTGCCAAAGGAGCGTGGCGTGATGGCGTCTATGGTGTCATCGCGGCAAGCACGTGTGCACCCGGTGAGTTGTCCCCCGACGTATGATGGCACACACAAATGGCACATGCCCTGATCGGAACAAGATGTGGTGGTGCAAAAGCCGCAGGCCAACGATGAACCCTGCAGTCATGGACGCTGCGCGCGTGCCTGGCAGCACAATGCGTACTTCCCGAGAGACACCAAACGGATAGCGGTGCCGGACAAAAGGAGTGCAGCACCCACGCCCCACAAACCACTCACTCCGTCAGCTTCTTCGCGTCCACCTCCCACACGGCGTCAGCTGTCTCGTTCCACTGTTAGGTGGCGCGTGGCCGGCAGAAGGTCAAGACGTGCGGGTGCGGGTGCGAAGAGCAAGGCACCAGTAGCCGCAGCCCGACACGTACCAAGTAGTACCAGAAGCCGGTTATCTCCACCTTATCCAGCAGCTTCTGCTTCTGTTGGTCCGTCGCCGTCTCCCACCCCTGCGACGCGGTCGGTGGTTTGATGACACAGCCTGATGAGGACATCGCCCATGACCAGGGATGCTGCTTGCGCAACTGGGTGCGGCTCTTGGGCCACGCGGTCATAAGATCGCAGCCGAGGCTCCGTCGAGCGGTGTGTGACACCCTCCTCGGGTTTCGCCGAAAGACTCCACTCTACACACATGGTGTGTAGCACGACACGAAAAACTTAGGACAGGTAAATAGCGGCCAGGTAAATAGCGGCCATGCGCGTATCTTGGCGCTTAGGCGCGATTCGAGAGTGCAGGGATGAAGTTCCGAGGAATGGATTTCCGTCGTCTTCAGGACGCGCGTCATGAGCCTGCTGCCCGGCACCGCCCGACATTCAGCGGCACCATTCAAACAGCGCATTTGCTTAGGAGGCACGATGGTTTCTGCTGAAGAACAACCCGGCCAGTTGGACAGGCTGCATGACGCCGTCCGTGCCCAAAGGTCCCATCCCGAGTTCTTGTCCCATATTTCCGCACGCGAAGCGGTACCGAAATCGACACGGGGGCCGACGATCGAAGATTTGATTTGCGGGCAGCGCATCCCGCCGTACGGCAGTGTGACGCGGGCTGTTGACTCACCGCAGGGTAGATCACTCCGGTGACCTGCGGCAGTGACGCGGGCGTGTCACGTCCCTCACATTGCGTGCAACGGAAACCCCCTTGCCGGCGCCATTCTGCCCGCGAGCAGGTAAGCGAGGCCCATTGCGACATGGACACCACAGCTGCTGGTACCATAGGCACACCTGTGACGCATGCAGCACCACAGGCACACCGGTAACGTAGCACGCACACTTGGGTTAACTAATGATGTCGCGGAATAACTCGCTTGTGCACCGCAACAAGCAGGGGTTTGAATGCCCTCTGTTTTCCTCCTGCTTTTCCCTTGTTACGCAACGCAAGTCCACCGCCTCCGCATGTTCGTGCGACGCACGCCTGACGCACAGCCAGTTTAATCAGGCAGCGGTGCCAACGCTTGTCGACCAAGCACACAAACCGGACTCGTCATACAAGGCCCTCGCGCTGTCCTATCCTTGCTCCTACGCGCCGCGCGTCTAGATGGCCAACAAAGCATGCATGATCGTACCTGAAAGAGGCTTTCCTCATTGGCTTGCGTTCCCGGGGTGTGGACGTAATATGCCTGGCCGATCTTGACGTCCTCCTGCGCAGCGCATGGCGCGGGGACGCAATCGG
Organism: Yamagishiella unicocca; assembly: GCA_003116995.1. Taxonomy (NCBI): domain Eukaryota; kingdom Viridiplantae; phylum Chlorophyta; class Chlorophyceae; order Chlamydomonadales; family Volvocaceae; genus Yamagishiella; species Yamagishiella unicocca. The sequence goes on along the minus strand of BDSL01000159.1, from coordinate 15,243 downwards.
AGACGCGGCCACGTCAGCTTCTGGGACACAGAGACCAAGCCAATGCGAAAGGGCGCGTGGGCATGTGTTCATGTGGGTTGGTTCCTCTATGGCCGCACGTGTCTGCACGTGCGCTTCTTCCGCCTCTGCGCGATGAAGGCCTGTGCGGCAAATTGGGTCACAGCCGGCCTGCCCCTCCGCAAGCGCAAGCGCGAGCGCAAGCACTGAGACGGGCCTCTGTTGGCCGGTGTCCTGCACTCGTATACCATCATCCAGGTGAGGACGAAGGCGGAAGGGTTGAGCGCATGCGGGCAAATGTGGGACGAGACGGAATAGCAGCGGCTGGACAGTGGTCACGCCCATGCGCGCTGCAGAGGGATTGGTAGTATTCATGTGTGCGCGTGAACCCATTTGCCCCCGGCGCCAGGAGTTCTGGGTGCAGGACCACGTTCTGCAGGGTGGTCCAGGCGCGCCTCCCACGCACCAGTGATCCCCGGTGGTAAGTGAGCATCCGGGGATCCGCTATTACCATTGGGAATTGGTGTGTGAGAAGCGCGCATAGAATGTTTATGGGCTGTAGGATGCTCACGAGCGCAACGGGAGGGGTTTTCCCGTTGGAGCAAGCCCTGCAATAGTCTTGCGCTGACCCCTTCTTTTGCGCAAAATGCCCGCCAGGAATACCACGAATTCGCTATGAAAACAGCATCAAGCCCTACAGATAGTGAGCTAAGGGGCTGCTGAGCATTTTGTACCTAATCAAGCTGAAGCGACTATGAGACGGCAGATGTCCACAGCTCACCAGTGCAACCGGTTCGTCTGTGCTTCCGCCTGCCTTGTGCGTCGGCGCCATTACACGAGGGGCCGCAGCTACTTGCGAGCGCAGTGGGTAGGCGCAAACTTGGCTCATCCTGTTCTACTATGTTAACTACATGTTGATGCTAAAGCTGCATGGAATGTCAACGGAGCTTGCGGAAAAGCCAAGCGGCCCTTCGCGCCTAGCACGCAATAAACAGTTATGTGCACAGCGCCGTATTACAAAATATATAGCACAAAACAGTTTGCTTGCGGACGTAGCGTCGTAGCCTAATCGCATTACAAACGTTTGCCATTTGCGCGTGCTGTGCATGCTGAGACGGTTGACTTCCGTGCAGGACGCATCGAATTATCTATACCAAAGGAACCTCGACATATATGTATAGACCATGCCCAAGGGTGGCTTGGCAGCCAGCTGCAGCATTCGCGGCATTTTCGGCTCTAGCTCCACAACCGTATAGCGAGACAATCATGCTACGTCTTCTGTGTTTACCCCTAAAAGCTATCGGCTTTCGCGCTTCCTTGCAACTTTGTCTTCAATCGTATCCGCACGAGTCCTAAACGGGAAGGGCCTCGGGAAAGTTGTTGCGTCAAGCGACAAGGAGGTGCGCCGCACGCCATACCAGGGCCTTCACCCATGCGCCACACGAGAGCATACCCGAATCCCTTCCCGAATGGCTCCAAGTGTTCCTTCAATTCGCGTCAGCGGTAGTTAATACTGCGGTTAGCGGTTGACGCGGGCCCCGGTAGTACGGCGAACGGGCAGCGCTGGATTCCTAACTATACAGGGTCGCACGATATGTACGGACGTGAGCATTGAAGCTGCTACATGTACGTTTGCGCGGTATCGAGTGAAGCTCCCGGTAAAAGTACGTGTTACAGTGGGTTTCAGGCAAAAAGGCAGAACCATCGGGCACATCGCCTGACACTGAAGGAGACGAAAAGAGATAGAAACCCAACCGCACCGTAACACAGGCAAACCACCACGACACCAGCCAACAGTCCAGAGGCAAAAACAGCAGCAGCCAGCAGCCAGGGGATACTTGCGCTATATGCTCCCCTATCACGAACCGACTGTCAACACACCTAGCAGACCCGCAACCGATGAACCATTGTAGCGTCGCCATGATACAACCAGAAATGACTGCGCGCCTCTCATCCCAGAAACCACGAGCCCCAAGCAGGATACGACCACTCGCTGACACGGAAAAAAAAGAATGGAGGGGACAATTCTGATCCCACGCAGCCGGGGCCGATCACGACCCCACAGACACGTCATCCGGCCCCTCACCCACAAGGCGGCCGGAAAGTGCACGCAAAAAAGGTGCCGAGGCCCCACAATGGCCCAACCCTTCTGGGAGAGCCCCAAGCAGCACGATCCTGGAGAGCCACCCCCGGGACAACAGGAGGGCCACCAGCCCCCGCACTCTTCAAGGCCATAAATCGGCCATAGCAGTAATGGCGGCCAGGACCACCACACCCCAGATGCAGCACTTCGCACGGCCGGTAGTAACATGACGGACAGACAGCTGTGCATGGCCTCTGTGAGATAGCCTGGAGTGAAAGTGGTTGCGTAAATGCGCACCATGACCTCGCGGCCAAACTGCTTGCAAAATTGCACAATCTCCAATACCTTTTCCGTCTGTCTCCCTTGCGGAATAAAAACCAGAAAAAACCAACACCGTAAACTGCACGTCATGAAGCACGACAAATCAACGCATTGATAACGTGTTCTGACAGAAATACAAAGGAACGCCTAGGGGTGCCTAGCGATGTGCCTACAGTAGCCGCCCCAGGGGTTGGCACCTTTGTTGTAACCCTGTCGGGTGCCCAACCAAAGCCCAAATGGCAGAGACATAGATATCGAACATAGCTATGCTACCTCGTTTGCATACCATTGCGGCCTGGTGCATAGCAGCCCGATTTGCCATTAACGCCCCTCTGACAATATCAACAACTGCCCTCAACCGCCACAGCACCAAGGACACCCAAACGGAGAGGTTGTGGGATGGCATACGACGGAATGCCATAGTCGACGGAATGCCGTAGTCTGGAAGCACGTGCTAACAATCCATCTCGCAGGGATTCCTGTGGCACTTCGAGCCCGTACGCAGACCGAGCATCACGTGTTAACGTGCTCATACAGTTGCTTCAGGGTTCTGTAAAGCGCGCAAAATACTACAACGCCAACACACCTGCACGTGACAACGAATGGCTGTCTCACGGCTGCCCTCCGCGGCAAAAGCATGTGGCTATCTCGTCGAGGCTAGGACAGCACCGTAGAACGCGCATTTCCTCATCAACCTTCGGCATGCCCTTCCTCCGCCCAGTCTACATAGCGCAGCAGTGTCCTCACAGCAATGAAGGCCAAAAGCATGCCCCTTGCGAGACGGTACAGCATCGTTGGAAACAGTTCCTCCCAACATTGGGGACAAATCTCCTCCAACATAAAGTTAAAAGGGACAACCCAGAGCTCAATTTGCGCACACACTGCCCACACAACACCCACTTCTAGTTCTATTGCAAATTATCCCCCAACCCACGATACAGACGCTGACGTCAGCAGTGCCTACGCCGGTGAATGGCAACCTACATTGGCCCTTATGCGGCTGCGAAAGTAAACTTTCGATAGGCGAAGTGTCCCAACTGAAGTAAACAATATGTTGTCGCCCATCCACCAATCCATATGCTCCCCCATTCATATGTTGTTCCAACCCATTCCCAACGATGCTCACTGGGGCGAGAGCATGGCCTCTGAAAACCCTTAGAAACACGCCCAAGCGCCCAAGCGCTCTTCTGTCAGCCGCTGGTCGCCTCCTGTCGGCCTTCTATGTCAGTGATGGTGGAATCAGCGCCCTGGGTCGCCGAAAAGGTCGCGTCAACTCGCAACCGCGGGCCGCGCGGCACGCCGCGCGCCGAGACACCGCCTCCAAAATGGCCAAAATGCGGCACCTTCCCAGATGGGTTCTACCCTGAAACAAAACTGCAAAACTGGATACCTGGTTTCCTCCCTCGAGCCATGAGCCATGCCGGCCAAAACGTTTTCTTCTAGTAGGGTAGGTATTGACCTTCGGACGCAGAACCTTGACGCAGAGCCCCTGCGGCCTCCTCCACCACCTCTGGAGGCTGTGCACCGGAATCCGCTGCTTCGGGCAGCTGGCCACAGGGTGGGAGCTGCTGGGCCGTCCCGTTCTGCATGTCCTCCACCCAGTACATCTCCATGGGCCTTACGGAGTGAGTGGGATACGGCGGGAGTCAGTGGGAGGCGGTGCGGCAGGAAGGTAGGGAGGGTGGGTGGCCGTGCTATCTGCAGCGGGAGCACGGGACCCGAAGCGGCGCACCAGCCGCTCGTGCAAGGACGTTTCTGATACCAAATGGTAAAAGATACCGGGACCTGATTGCCACATTCCCCCTTACCCGAAAGACGTTCTTCGAAAGCGACCGCTACCCGAAACAAGTACGCCCAACCACTACCCGAACCAACTACGACAGTACCCATTCCTCATCCCGCCCCGTGCCTCTCCCTCCCCCCCCCGCCTCACCCCTTGCCCTTGATCTGCCTGACGCCCCTGCTCACGAGCTCCGCGCCGTCGGGCCACTGCTCCCGCAGCAGCGCCGCGAAGGCCGCACTGCAGTTCACCCTGTCCGCCAGGCTGTTGTGCTCCATGCGCGCCGCCGTGTTGACGGCGTCCCCGAACAGGCAGTAGCGCCGGTTGAGTGTACCCACCACGCTGCCCACCACGGGCCCGCAGTGCAGACCCACACGCACGTGCACGAAGCCCAGATCCGGCCGCTCGGGGTGCACGGGCAGTGTGTTGGCCGCATGTACGGCAGAAAACGCGAATTGCGTCATGAGACGGGCGTGGGACTCGGGCTGCGGCCAGCGTAGGTTGCCCACAGCCAGGTACGCGTCGCCCACCGTCTCCACCTGTGAGGGCGGGGGGAGGGCAGGGTGGCAGGGATTGTACGGCAAGGCAGGCAGGGGCGGTCGGGGGCAGGGCTAGGGCAGAGAGGAGTGGAAGAACCAAGCCAGGGTTTGATGCCGAGTGCTGTATGCGTACCTTGAACAGATCGAGGCCCCGGATGATGTCGTCGAAGCGTGAGTACAGGCGGTGCACCAGATCCATCACCTCAAAGGGCTGCAGCTGGCCGCACAGGTCCGTGTAGCCGACCTGCAGCGGGGATCGGGGCGCCGGGAAAAAGTGAATGCGTTGGGCTGCTGGCTAGGGGCATTGAACTCAGACACGTGAGGGCACGCCTTCACAGGTGGTGACCACTAGCGCTCGCGCGTGTTGCTTCAACGCTGCACGGCTCGGAGACCTAACCACTGTACTCCGTGCAGGCCCCGACTCATTTGGGGCGGCGTGAGTGTCTAGTTCCGGGAGGCCATGTAAGGTTTGTTTCGCGGCGGCATGAGTGGCTGGTTTCGGGGCGGCATGAGTGGCTGGTTTCGGGGCGGCATGAGTGGCTGGCGGCATGAGTGGCTGGTTTCGGGGCGGCATGAGCGGCTGGTTTCGGGGCCGCGGCGTCGCGTCTTACCACGTCCGAGAAGAAGATGGAGACGCACTCGTAGCGCTCGGGCTGGACCGCCTCCCCCGCCTGCAGCGCCCTGGCTACCTGAGGAGAGGGGCAACGGACAGCAGCGAGGTCGAGAAGCGGCCCAGGGCCAGGGTGCAAGTGGCTGTGTGCAAACGCTGTGGCTAAATGCCCGGATTGTCAATCTCCTCGTTGCCCTCCGTTGAAGCAACAAGTTCAGACTTCAGACACCTGCGGCTCCGGAGCCATAACCGGAACCCGTCCCCACCTTGGGGGGAAAGATCTCGTAGATGAGGTCATCAGGGGTGAGCGTGACCAGGTTGGGGCGCGTCCTGCCGGAGGAACGGAGCAGTGGCGGCCATGGAGCTAGGTGATCCACGCCCGAGGTTAACCATGTGCGTCGCGCTTCCGCAGGGCCCACACATACAGGGCCTTACGCAGGGCCCACACGTACAGGGCCTTACGCAGGGCCCACACATACGGGGGCTAAGCTAGCTCCGCCGCCTGGCACATCAGCGGTGACCTCACCGGAACACAGCCCGCACCCGAGGCCTGCTCTCCAGGACCATGCTTTCCCCAACCCGCTCGCATTAGCCCACCTGGCGCCCTTTTTCCCCCTGCAACCCTAAACCCACCCCCCCCTGCCTCCCCGCTATGTCGTGCCAACATGCACCCTAGGTGCTCCCCACATAACGCCAACGCAGCCCCCAGCGCACCCCATTCTCGTCCCCCCCCCCGCTTACGTCCTCAAGGCATCGGCCCTTCCGACGGAACCGCCGCTCCCGCGCACGACGTGCAAGTGGCCACTGCGGCCATACAGGCAGGAAGGCGTCCGGTCCTCCAGCTGCAGCAGATGACCTGAGGCGGCCCGCGCGGAGGAGGCGCGGTCCCGACCCGTCGCGGAGTACAGGTGGAACCGCTTGCTGCGCCGTGGCGCTAAGTCGTTGCCGGCCAGCGCCGGTATGACGCTCTGTTCCAAGATGCGCACGATCTCCGGGAATGTCAGCAGCCCGTCCCGATCCAGGCATGACCTAGCCAGGATGCCCAGCCCCGGACACACGCCCACCAACTGGTCCAAGGCGGCCTCCTGCTCCTCCTCATCCATCGGCTGCGCTACTCCGGGAGACATGGGGGCCAAGCCGCTGGCAGACACCTCTGCGTCTACGCCGGTCCCTTGGCTAAGGCGAAAGGCGATCCGGAGCCGGCCCGAGTCGGGAGGAGGCTGCACCGCAAAGATCCTGCACAGCAGGAGCCCGAACTCGTACACGTCCTGCTCCTTACTGGGCGTGTACTGCGGCGTGGGCGATACGACACTGCCGTGCCGTACGAAGGAGCCGATTAGGTTGTCGAAGGCGCCCTGGTAAGCGCCGGCGCCGACGCTGCTGCCGCCGCCATAGCCCTGGCACATGGGGCTCGAGGGCAGCAGCTTGGGGTCGAACGACGCCGCCATGGTCGCCGCAAACGCTGTAACACCGGCTGGATCCACCGGGACATCGTCTGACTCTGGCAGCGGCAAGGCTCTCCGGGGTGGCGCTGGGCTGCTTTGGAGCTGCGACGCAAAAGCGGCCCGGCCTGCGATGAATGCGCTAAGGGAGCGACCCCGGAGGCGGACAGGGTCGGCCGTGTAGTCTGGGTCCAGGTTCCGGAGCCGCAGGAACAGGTGCGGGTTGAAGTGCTTGTCGATGATGATGTTCGACACGTCAATAGGCCCTGCGACGATCGAGGGCTCCTGCAAGGGCATCGGTGCAGGCACCCACCGTGTGCAGCCCGGTAAAACCTCAACGTGATGGGAGGACGCAACGCGTTCAGCAATCAAGCCCCATGTGGGTTATGCGCCCGGTCAGCTGCTCGGCCCTGCGCCTGCATGTGTCCTGCCCGCCCAGTCGCGCCCACCTGCGCGTGCAGGTACGCGAGGCCCTCCGCGACACCATGTGCGATGTTGGCTTTCGTCAGGAGCGGCAGCGGCACGGTCTCGTTCTCGAGCAGCCGCTCCAGGTTATCGAGCTCGTGCCACTGCCGCACCACCACCGGCACCGTGCCGCCGCCCTTCACCAACCCAGGCCACTCCCACACGATGCCCAGGGTAGGACACATGCGGGGGTGCTGCAGCCGTACGGCGCGCCAAACCATAGCTGCACGCACGGTGCATTTGGGCGAGGAAAGGCCGGTAAGGGAAGATAGCCAATGCACGAGCTGCAGCAGGAGGATCACTCACTCACTCACACGCCCATTCACATTTCCGGGCCAGTGGGAACACACTTGTACGCTTCACGACCCTCTACTGCGCAACAACACGACGCGCCCGTGCTGTTGGCAAGGTGGGGGCTACCACGGCTCGGCGCCCCTTGACTGTCCCTCCGTGCGCACCTAGGATCTGGCGTCGGCTGCGCTGGGTCAAGGTGCCGTACGACAGATAGGGCCCCGCACGGCCACCGACTCCGCACAAGCCGTGGGGCGTGTTCGACAGCGTTTGGAGTCCGCTGTCTGACGGCTTCCTGTAATGGCACAATTCCGACAGCTCCATAGCCATTGAGCCCTTAGTCATAGGCGCCGCACCGTCGACGGCAACTTGTGTGCCCTCCTGCTGCAGGTTGCACGAGGCCGTGATGTCGGCCAAGCTGCGGAAGGAGCGGCCCCCCGCCTGCCTGGGCGTCGGCCGGTCCCTGCATGTACGACAGCGGCCAACCAACAACCGACGCCATTGTGTCGTACAAGACAGGGAAGAGGTACGGGCGGACTGATCTGGGAGTACCGATGGCTTGGCGACAATGTGCCGCGTCGTTCTGTGTCGTACACATGTTTCATTCCGGCGGCCGGTGCCGCGGCGCGCGGGAAAAAGGAGTGTCGCGGGGGTTTGACGGGAAAACCCTTAAACCCTCTCGACCCAGTGTCGCGAGGATGACCCAGCAGAAAGATGCTATATATGCCACAACCCGTGAGGTGCCCAATCAGGCTCGAGTCGGCGATCAGGTGTGCGACAACCGCCATGGCTTCCGTGCGCTGCTCCGTCGGCTGCAGCGACAGCCAACAGACTGACGTTGCAGCCCGCGAAAGGTTGCCACATCACATGCTCACTTGGTTTCTCGTCAACCAAACACAGCAGTGGATACTGCAGATCGAACAACGAATCCGTGCAATGTGCGCGGAGAGTGCTGATGCAACGTCCGCCGTACGGTTCCTCCCGCGCGCACCTTTCATCGAGCTGAGCGCACGAAGGAGATGTCTGCGTGCAGGGGGGGGGGGGGTCGCAGAGGCAACGAGCGTCAGCAGGCCGCACAAACGCAAAAGCATGGCCTTAAGGCAGAGGTGCCATCACCTCAACGGCCACCTGAAGCATGTCCGCAGTCGCGTTTTCCTCACCGTTGGCCGCAGCACCCTCGCCGGGCCGCCCGGCAGCAGCTCAATCGCCACCACCAGCTTCACGCGTGTGCCCCTGTACACGCCCTCTCCCGGCTCGGAGGTGCCGTCCGCGTTGAGGAGGGGCGCAATGTCCACCTGCGGGGTTGTTGCCACCAACCAACCAACAACCAACAGTCGTCAGTCCCCAATGCGCGGAGACAGTGACCTGCACATCGGCACCAGCACAATGGCACGGTCGCCCATCCCCGCCCGCTTTGGTTTCCGCGATTCGCTCCCGGGTCGGGGGTCCGGTGGCTGTTGAGGTGGTGGCCCCTCTGCCTTGTCCCCCACCTGTATGTCCTCCGTGTTTATCTCCACCCTCGTGGCCTCATGCAGGTGCGGTGCGAGTCGCCTCCTGCACATCAGCACCCCCAGCACCAGGCACACCGCCCCAGTGGCGCACAGCAGCGTGATGATGCTGATGCCGCCGGCAGTGGCGGACCACGGCTTCACGGCTGCCGCAGACAAGGGTATGGGCATCACCAGGGCCTTATCCGCCACGTCCAGCGGCAGTACCGCAACGAGGTTGCCGGACAACACCTGTACGGCAGCGGCGCGTCGTGGGCGGCGTCAGGCGGCCAGCCAAGCATTGCCGTCGGCCGTGCATCGTCCCATCAATTCGGCGGCCGCCGCTAGGGCAGCGCGCTGATCGCACCTGGGTGACCACCGCCGGATGATAGATGTTCTGCCGGTATGCGTTGAATCCGACGGGCCCGAAGAACGTGTCCATGTTAATGGTGCTTAAGGCGTAGTTCAGCATGGTGCTGCCAGTGCCACCGGCAATAGCCATATTGTAACGAGCGGCGTCATAACACGACAGCGCCCCCTCCTGCCACATGAAGCTGTCAGCCGCGTCGACGGCGGGCAGGCGGCCCAGGTCGCACAGCGCTATCGCCCGCTGCAGAGCGGTCAACAGCACATAGCCGCTGGTGGTGGCGGCGGCGCTGAAGTACGACGCCGGTGAGCCAGTGGCGGCTGCGAAGGCGCTCGCGTACTGTGCGGCGGTGCCAAACTCTGGGTCAGCGTACGGCAGGCTGGGCATCCACTGTACGCTGGTGAGGGCGTACTCTCCTCGGCCGTCCAGGTAGCTGAGGAAGTCATCAACGTTGCCCCAGGAAGCAAGCCACACGGCGGACAGCCGGTGGCCCCGGGCGCCGAGCTTCTGGACCAGCCGCGAAGTGCGGTTCATTTCGTCACACGCGACCAGCACGTCCGCACCGGCCGCAGCCACACGGGCGCCTGGGGTGGAGGGGCGGGGGGTAGGCGGGCGGAGGGGGCAAAACCGCGTAAGAGGAGGCGGGAAGACACGGTGGAGGCGCGCTCGCCTTCAAATGGGTCTTTACTCACGCCTCCGGCCCGTCCCTGCAGACGAAGCAACCCGGACCTCTCGCCCAAAGCATCCGTCTATTCGCGCCAGACATCATTTGGGCGTTACACCCTATCAGCAACAGGTTAGCCCCTTTCGCCCTCAATACCATTCAACTTGCTAACCCCCGCGGACGTCGCTAACTGCCTTCCGCTCTGGCCAGGTGGGTCCTCCGGCCGCGTTAGGCATTTAGACTTTGTATGTCTTGTCCGTTTTGTTTTGCCGCTGTGCGCGTGCGTTTGCGACCCTTGCTGTTACCGCGGTTTCCCAAACGGCACGGCGGCGCGGTTCAAGACACGGGACGGTCCAGGACGTTCGCTGCTGGCATCTCACGCCGCTACGGTAACAACGGTCGGTAACAACGGTCGGTATCCGGGCAGGGCGCCGGGCTGCACCGTCGCTCGCCTCGCCGTGCCCAATGCACGTCACCGCGCTTTTGCTTATCACAAAATTTCTTTTTCTATTTCTTTTCTTTTACACAGCTCCGACAGGCCGCCTCCACAGGTTTGCCGGTAGTCAGTTCCAGTGCTCCAGCATGCGCCCACAAAATTGGTGTCCGACGACCATGCGCCAACTATCCTGTCCCGTTGCGTAAAACTGTTTTTATACAACCCCCGCCCCTCGTGACTCACTCATTTCTTCCCAAAATGCCGGCACCTCCGCCTCGTTCGCCGTGTAGTTGACCGCCAGCACGCCGCCGAAGCCCGGTCGCAGCTCCCCCAGCGACGGCAGCTGGTCCATCGCGCCCTCGCACAGCTGCGTGTGCAGCAGCGAGTCCCTCGTGTACACCACTGCAACCCGCTTCATGCCTCGGAGTGCAATGGTGCGCAACACAGCGCCCATGTACAGACTGGCGGGGGTGAACAAACCGAACACGTGGGACAGATCCATCCGGAAGACCGAGTCACGCGCCGCACAGCAGTGCAGCAACAGTCGCGATGCTTCGTCCGCCTGGATGGCGTCCTGCAGCGCGTTGATGCCGTTGCCGCCGAGCAGCATATGTACGGGCGGCTCGGTAACGGCGCCAGTTGTTGCGTCTGGCGGCGTGCCGCTGATGAGGGAGGCCATGGCTGTGGCCCGACCCTCCTCGGTGCAGTTGTGGGAGACCAGCCGCAGCTGCATCTGCAGGAGGTACTCGCGCCCAGTGGCGTCCGCGACTAGCTGGGGTGGGCGCCGGGCCAGCCAATCGAAGAAGTAACGATAGCCAAGAGATGTTTCGTCGTAAAGGGGCGCGCAGGGGCCTGTGCGCAAAAAGGGAAGCGGAGGAAGGACTGCGTGAGGAGCGGCAAGGTGGTGCGTTTCTGTTGTTGCAACCAATACGCACCATCACGCCCAATCGTCGCGCCAATGCGGAAGTTAATTGGAACTTGTGCTGTTGACAAAGCTAAAGTCGCGCATATAGCGGTGACGGCCGTGAGCGAGGCCCAGAGCTTTGTCATCGTTCCTCGCGGGCACTCTATGGCCACACGCCGCTGCACGATCCTCAAAAACAAGGGAATGGCTACTTGCTTGCCGTCCTGGCTGCCGGGCGGCTGCCGGAGCCGTCCTGTTAGCCTGGCATCCTTGGAGCCAGGTCGTCCTCAAGTTATTTAAATTGATCTACCGGCAACCCAGCTTGCATAATACGGCAAAATCAAGCGCTAGGGAATGATGTATTACACATTGGGCGCGCAAAGATGGAAGGACACTTGCAACGGCACGACCGACTCGGCCGCACTCGAGGAGAGCTTCCACAGCAGTTTCGAAATATTTGTGAGTATGCTTGTAAGAACTTGAAGGGAATTGTAGGAAGATTAAGCGCTAGTAAACTTCTTCGGTGCGGGTTCTGGAGCCGATCGTGTCGGCAAGGTCCCTTTTCCAGCTTACATGTGACCCCCTTCAGTAATTAGTATCAATTGCTACTCAATTTCGGTGCTGAAAGTGTTCGGCAAAGGCTCGCTCGTACACGGTACGCCGTAATCCGCGCAACTCGCCCGCTTCATTGGTATATATAATATACTGGACTAAGACAGCGCAATAAGTCCTAATGAATTGCTCTCTCGTCATCGTTGAGTCAGCCGTACGGCGAATAGTAAGCTGGCACAAAGTTGGTTGTCGCAACGGGGGCCCTATGCCCAAGAGGGGGCGCAATTTAGGAGACTACGGGGGCCCCACACTTTTTTCTGAACTAATAAGATGTTACATTTTCCCATTGTCCTCAAGTCAGGGCGAACCCACACAAAGAGACGGGGCCTATATCCGTGCGAGTCCGTGTGCCCATCTGCACCTGTGTGCCCTCAACTTATGAGAGCCGGGGCTGAACAGCGCTGAACCCAGCACAGTCCAGAAGGGCACAGAACGCCTCGGAAGACACAAAGACGCCACCCTGCCCAAACAGCAGCCACGACGCGAAAGCCACAGCAGGCCACAGCCGACCAACTCCACGGCCGTCAGGCATCACCAAACGAAATGCACACCCCACATAAAACAGTGGGAAAGGGTGACTACAAAAAGCCTGTGCAGAGCAGCCCAAGGCCCCGCCCCAGGCGGCGGGGCCAAAAGGGTCGGCAACTAGCAGGAAGGCGAGCCCAGAACGGACACAACCCATACAGACGTGCCAACCCTGCCTACCAGCGAAAGGAAGGCTAGCACACAGGGCACCCCGAAACCGCGGGCAGACCACCGCAGACCACGCAGACAGCACCCCATATGGACAAGGACCAAGGCTCGCAGGCCCACCACATGCACAACTGAGGTGTACCCGCTGGCCCCGCCCAGAAACGCCGCCAGAAGAGGAACATGGTCCGGAAAACCAAAGGAAATTTGCTCAAAGACGAAGAGGAGAAAAGCAGCCGCCGAGGGCGGGCGCTTGAGGTTGCGCACTCTAGGGGGGGAGGTGCGCTCGAGCAGGCGAAAGAGACAGAAACCCAACTGCACCGTAACAAAGGCAAACCATCACGACAGCAGCCAACAGCTCAGAGGCAGTGTAGAATGGTCGGATCTGGCTGAGTGAGGCGCGGAAGCGGTAAGCCGGAGCAGGCACTCAGTGGGACGGGACGTGAATGAACGTGAGGGGATGCGAACGATGCGGATGGAGGTTTTGGGGGCCGCTGAGGACACACGGTAACACGAACTAGGAGACGAAGGACCGAAACTCGAAGGAGATGTTTTGGGAGGCGGTGAGGGTAAGGATATGCGCTGCGTCCACCTGCACGAGGGTACCAACGGGACCGATATGGGGCGTGCCCGGAGAGGGGGTACCGTATTGCTAGAGCAGGGGAGCGCTAGCGCATGGAAAATGGACGCTCTTATGGCGTTTTGCAAGGCGTTGGCGATCCGGCTGCCATTCTGACTGATGTGGTGGCGTCTTGCCACCTCGCCTCCTCGCGCCGTTTTTTAAACCGACCGTATTGGACGGTATGGTCGTGTATTGGCGCGTTATGACAGGACCTCAAAGTCCTCCTAAGTCGCGCACCCATCTTGCGCATTTGCCCATCAAATTCCCGTTCTTTCAAGCTTTTCACCAACCATGGCATGACATGATGACAAAGTATGCAACGTTTTAGCGATGCGCAGTCATCTTGGTTTGCTTGGTTTGCCTTACAGAAAGGCATCCTTGAAAATCTATGCTGCCGCAAACTGGAAATCGAGTTCGAAATAATTGTCAATAGGCGTGCTGCGCGTTGGACCCAGCAGGATGAGTGTGTACGCAGCGCGCAGCACACGCGCGTCGCAAGCGTACGGCTGTTCCGGTCGCGCGCCCTCGCCATCTTCCTGTACTCCTAAGGACTGCATACTTGTCTTTTACGTAAACAGGTAGTGACTGGGCGGACGAATGCCAGCCAGGAGGCATTGGGTCGCCAGTTGCAGGCCGGCCCGCCAGCGGTCACGCGACAGCACCAGTCCAAAGCTGTAACAATATGTACATTTTGCATATTTGCGATATTCCAGCTCACTCTTATAACATCCTGCAGTAAGAACGCGCTCTCCAGAGCGCACGTAACGCACAGCCTCACACAGACGCGATCCATTATTTATTGCCTTCTAAGCAATGAAGCGTCGAAGGACATCCGGCACTGAGCCTGAATTGGACAAAAGTTGCGCGGGCGCAACGTCCGCACCTTGTACAGAGGCGTGGGATGAAGACCTCACATACGTGAGCGTTCCTACTCGCTTTCTTGCCGGCTTCCGTCGCCCAAAGTGCCCTCACCACAGCGCACGCCCGGCCCTGCACAGGATACCATCGTGCCCGGCCAGTATTACCTCGTTTCCATGGACATGGAGACGGAATCGCACCCGACCGCCATTGTTAAGGCAGGTGGACGGGTTTCAGGGGCCCAGGTGGCGGAGCGCTAGCTGGTCGATGCATGGTACCTACTCAGCGGATGCCCTTAGCTGCGAAGGGCCAGGATCACGCAGCCGGGGGGGAACCGGGGCTGGACGAGCTGCAGAGCGACTGCGAGGACCCCCCCTGGAGCGGGTTACCGGAGCAAAACGGCCGCTGCGTGATTGCCCGCGTGCTCGGCCGGGTCCCTGGTTTGTACGGGAGGTGTACGGGACTTATCTGTGTATGCGCAGGCGGTGGTCCTCCCCGGGGCATACCGGTCTTCCCTCGCGTCGTTTCGACTTCCCACACCCACGCGGCCCTCCTCCCTCCCCCCCTTCTCCCCTGGCTCCCACATGTCCGTGGCACGCAGGTGACGGGCAAGGCGCCACCCCCGACGCTTCCCCCGGTGAGTCGAAACACACCGCACCGGGTGTGGGATCTTGAGCGTGTGCGCCGCCACCACCAGCGGCCAACACCGTTCCCTGCATCCTTGCTTTCCCGCCCTGTCTATCGTCCTTGCGCTCCCTCCTTCGGCTCCCCCTCCCTCCCCTAGACTTCACTTCCTCGGCTCCTGCCGCGGCAATACACAGTGCCGTGGTGTCCGGCGCAGGCAACCTCCCCACTACCCAATCAAACCCCAACCCTCGTCCCCACTACCCAACCCTCGTCCCCACTACCCAACCCTCGTCCCCACTGCCCAACCCTCGTCCCCACTGCCCAATACTCGTCCCCACTGCCCAACCCTCGTCCCCACTACCCAACCCTCGTCCCCACTGCCCAACCCTCGTCACCACTACCCAACCCTCGTCCCCACTACCCAACCCTCGTCCCCACTGCCCAACCC